>BEHA01000984.1:287300-297792 GCA_002897215.1 Eschscholzia californica subsp. californica | reverse complement strand
TAAATCTCATCAACCATATACATAATAAACATCACTCGGTGCACTGGCAATCTTTAATCCATATCAGGAGAATACGAGAAATCAGGAAAGAATTCGATGCGGTTCAATTCAAATACACCAGAAGGGAACTTGATGGGCCTAAAAAGTTTCCTAAATAGGTCTACACCCGCAAGTGCACGGGTGTCAAGTTGTGATAATTTCCGGTAAGACCGGTTCGTTCCTCAGAGACTAAGTGAAACCTATTCTAAGACTTGGTAGTAACTCGGTTTTGAAATTGATTTTAGTTTTGGTTTTAAAAATAAATAAATTATTAAAGTAAAATTACAGAAAGAAAATAATTACAAGTGATACAAGGAACTCAAATGGGGTAGAGCCTAGGGTTTTCTGAATCCGTCCCTCTAACAATTCTAACGATAATTTATTTTGGTCTGATTAGATAGTTCTTTATATAACTCAGGTTTTCAGTCCATGAACGGTCTAAAAACCCGGAAGATTTTATCGTTAAAATGGTAAAAACTTTAATAAATTATCGAGAAAATAATTATTACGACTTCATCTAAACCCTAGATAGAAAATTAGTTCTTCATGATAAAGGATGGAAGCTTAACTATATAAAAAAAGGAAAGAAAAGTAGAAAAGTTGGATTTCTTACTGATTTTGTAACCAAACAGGGCCTTAGGGAAAGATTTTCCTTCTGTTTTCCCAAAATTCTGCCAAACAGACCCTCTGGGAAAACGATTTTCTCGTCTTCCCGGAAATATTTTCCCTGTGAGAAAATAATTTTCTCACCTATTTTCTCACCTTCTCCAATTCTCTTTCTCTCTCTATGCTTTCTGTTTTCTCTCTCCTTTCTTAATCTCTCTGTTAATTCTCTCTTTCTATCTCTCTCACAAAGGTAGACGAATTATAATAAAAAAGAAAATCAAAAATCAAGAAGAAAACTCCATTAAAGCTCTCGGCTCTCTGTTCCTTTCTCTCTCAATCACTCTCTGTTTCTTTCTCTCTCTCTCTTAATTTACTGAAACACAACAGAAGCAGAAGAAGAAGAAGAAGATAATGATGATCTCTCTCTAATCTCTCTCTCTCTGTTCTTCAATTTCTCTCTCTCTCTCTAATAATTTCTGTTTAGTTGAGCTCTTTACATCACTCTCTCTCTCTCTAATATAGTCGGTTTTGGTTGAGCTACCAGAGGAAGACTCTCCAGTTGAGATGGTGATTGTTTTCGACCCCAAACCGAGATGATCCCCTCCTCCAAAACCCGAGTGTCTTTATCCTCAACTGAAGAGATCGAATCCTCCTTTATTCTGAGTATATTCCTGTTGTCAAAGAAAGAAAGAAAAGAAAAACTTTCTATTTTCTTGGTTTATTTCCAATCTCTTTCTCTCTCTTATCTCCCCACCGAGCTCTCTTTCCTTCTCCATGAAAATCTCTTTCTCTCACTACATTCTCCTCTTTCACAATCTCTCGGTTAGTTTTCTTTTTGAAGAAAACTTTCTCCATTTCTCTCTTTCTATATATGTTGGTTTTCTTTCCATTTCCTTTCTATTTCTGAAAAATACCCACCCTCCAGCCAAAATTTATCTAGAGGAGATCAATATCCTCTTTCCATCTTCATCAGTCAATCTCGGTTTCTTTCCTTCTGTGTTCACTCTCTCTCTCTGTTTCTATTTTAGTTGTTGTGAATAAACCCTAAAGGATAAAGACGAGAGAGATTTGTCTCGTGGACCAATCGGATTGTGAGAATCTTACCAATGGCAGGTTGTCACGTAGCAGTAGCTGGCAAGGGGACTAATTTGTTGCATCACGGAACAGCGGAACAAGATGAGACGAGCAATAACAGATGACCCCGTGTGTTGCCTACGTTAATATGGACGCTGATCCTTGCGGGAGCACCGAAATAAGAACGCTCGGGAGTACCAGATTATTCTTCACCTGCCATCCGACTTTATCCCACTGGACCCGAAGGCCATACCGAAATGATACCGATAACGTCCAGATTAACCCTATTACCCATTAAATTTGCGCCACGTGTCATCCGGTTGATCTGGTCAACCCTCTTTCATTCCAATCTTTGACTTAACCTAATTTTTCGCTCCAGACTCCGATTTCACTTCCGTTTTCGGCTATGAGCTCGTCTTGGACTCTACTTTCACATGAGCACTAATATTGACCAGACTACCCTTGTCATTAAAATGACCAAAATGCCCCTCAAGTATGTCTTTATCACAATGTTTTCGCATCGAACTCCGTAAATGAGACCTGAGAAAGAAAATCAAACAAATAATCAGAGTAACCGCTCGAACTGGACTAACTAACCCGAGTTAAGAGACTCAAATGAGACATTTTCATGTCTCATCAGAACTCAACTCGCAAGCAGACAAGCTAGCAAAATGGCAAGAAAGAATAATAGAAGCAAAAAGTGGAAGAATGTCCCTTGTATTTTAGTTGATAAATATTGTAATAACATTTTAATTAATTAATGCATAGTAAGTTCAACAAAAAAAAAACATAAATTACGAGATTTCTGAAAATTATGAAAAGGAAATAGCAAAACCTTGTAAAATTGTACAATAAATTTGATGTAGATTGTTGCGGAAGCGTAAAAGTAATGGAATCCACCATTGTTAATAAACTAAACTAACGGAATAAAACTGATAAAATAACGATAAACGATAAACTTGATTAATAACTTGAATAATAATAAACTTGGTTGATAATATTCTCTGATCTGAATAACAAGGACAGACCTGACTTCCTTTTATAGGAACTTAGAAACTTCTAGATAGACTCAAACTAGGATTCCTAAATACCAAAGATACTCAAACATAGAAACTTCTAAACCTAGACTTAGTAGGAAATACTAAAACATGGAAACTCCTAAACTCTAACCCTAATGGACTCGGCCAAGAGACCCTCTAACTAGTACGGCCGTGAGGCCCAATGACTTGGCCGTGAGGCCCATGTTGATGGTCGCCATCATACTCCCCGTCCGAGAACGAACTTGCCCTCAAGTGAGACTCAACAATGCGATCCTTAATTTCCACTTTGCATGAAATTTGCTGAAAGTCCGAAGAAGACAATGATGGACCAAATCAGTAGCATAAATCTCATATTGCAAAGAATCTCGAAAAAGCAATTGTACGGAAGAAACTTCCAACAGATTGCGACATCTCCCGTCGTCTTTTAATTCGATGAAGAAGACCACAACACCAAATATAATCGGAATTGAATGATGCCAAGATACTCGCAAAAGCAGTAATAGTGCATAAAAGTCCAATAAATTACGACATCGCCCATCATCTTTTAGTTTGATGAAAGATACCACAAATACTACCTTTGTTATTCTTGGAAAAACAATGAATGTCGTCCTCCCATCCAAAATGTATAAGACGGAGTTGTAAAGATCTTGAAATCCACCATCTTTGAACAAGAGGAGTGAAAATACCACATCCTTCTTGATGTAAAAATCAACCTTGAATATCTTCGCCCACTTCATCACTCTCTCTGTTTCTTCCCGCTTAAAAACAACTTGCATTATCTTTCCACGTTCGTCTTCGTGATGCTTATAAACCAAAACTTGATCATAATACGTGAAGTTAGAAAATACGTGATGCTTATAAACCGCAGCAGAACCTCCCATATCTACTTTCAGTAGTTTAATTGAACAACTTGGTCCAATTTTGATGTTATAGCCACCATTGTCAAATGTTAATCCCTTTCCAACCAGAGCAAGTTTGGCATTGACAGTTCCAATAGGAGGTTTGTAGCATAAGTGGATGATGTGAGAAAGATTTTCAGAAGAGCCAGCAACACCTAAATAAGAACCCATTTTCAATTCTTTGCACAAAATCGTTGTAGTGAGAACATCAATGTGGTTAAAAACAACTTTTGAAGCTTCTTCAACTACCACACTAGTAGTTAATACATTAGTTGGTGCATTCACAAGCTCTTTCCCAAAAAGAACCCTTGAGCAAACATTACCCACGTATTTCTTCTTGTTATCAAGTTCAGGTCCAGTACTAAGACCAAGAATATCAACCGACTTGAGCAACGACTGCTTTGATTCCGACTGAAGCCAATTATCTCCATAAAAACCCAATACAACGCCAGATGCTATTTCCGAAGCAACATTAACCTTTGACAAACCCTTAAAAGACGCAAGTGTAATAGCAACGTTACTTGCTTGAGAAGACTTCGCCGCTGCTGCAACAGTCTCACTCAGAGTTTTGTAAGCACTTACAAAAGAAGAGGTAGAGTTCCCAAGACCTATTAAACCAATCTTCTTTGAACCCAAATCAGGAAGTCTGAAAATCGTTGGTTTCCCAACCTTGCCAGTGAAATCCTCTCCAGAGGATGCTGCAGCAGAAAAACCACCCAATTGCGACTCTAGTTTTCTTAAGACTGGGTTCTCAAATTTTGAGTTTTCATCTTTGTCAAATTCAGAGGTTGAAAGCAAGGAAGAGAAAGATGGACTGGGAAGTATCGTATGATTCGAAAGAACTAATTCCTCTCCTGGAATTACATACGAATCAAATAGATAGTTTGGGTTTGTGTCATTCAATTGAATTTCTTCTTCTCTATTCGTCTTAACGAACTTTTCTTTCTCCGTCGTTGAAAAACTAATATTTTTTTTATCAGGAACCTCTCCTTCAACAATATCGATCATGGTGGTCGAAGGAATTTTGGCGGTAACGATAACTTTCTCTGCAACAAGGTAAACCGAGTAAAACCCAACTCCAAACTGCCCAATCATGCTAACATCAACACCAGCAGCCAATGCTTTTATGAAATCCTTGATTCCAAACTTAACACTTGTTCCCAGATTGTCATCGTGTGTCAAGCTTTCATATCGAATCTTTTTCGAAGCATTAGAAGCATTACTAATTAGTTCATGAAGGAATAACTCCTTATCGCTATATAAGGTATTGATGACTAAACTCAAAAGTCGGTAGATTTCAGCTTGAAAAGCAAACGTCTCAGTGTCCACCATCAAGGGTAATCGAAAACTTGTAGAGAAAGCAATTGAGTTTCTAAGGCTTCTCTGAAATTTAGGAGATGAAACCCATGAAGACACAAGAGAATGAACAAAAACAAACAAATCACCTGGTTTCCAAACAAAGTTACGAGAATTCCTTTTTTCTTCGTCGGGTAAAGAATAATAAACAAGAGAATTATCTTTGAGAATTTGAATATCATAACCAACACAATCGTTCCAAAAATAAGGGTTTAATTGATTTTTAAGAGATGAAACCAATATCGGCAGAAATTGATGATTTGAAACATGAAAATCTTCTCCTAGAACTGCATACGAGTTAAATAATTGGTTTGGGCTTGGGTGTTTCGTCCCACGGCTAAGGTAGAGGTGTGATGAAGGGAAGTTACCTACCTCTTCTTCCTCCTCTATTGAAAAAATTATGTTTCTTTCGTCAAGAACTTCTCCTTTAATATCCTTGAGTACAGAGGTAGAATTAACTTCGAAGTATTGTCTGCTTGATTCAATCTTTGTTTCTTTATAATACAAATATTCATCGGAAAGAAGAAAAACATACCTGAAGATATTTTTCAATGTAGTCCAATCGTCTATGAATTTTTTTCCTTCGTCAATTAGTCTCCATTGCATTGCATTGAACTGTTCATAAATTCTTTCGGACATATGTTGTTCCACGACAAAAACCTTATCTTCATCATGAACCTCTTGGTTTAGAAACCAATCTTCCATCTGTTGAATCCAAAAATCTATATGATATTGACAATCAAACATAGGGATTTTGGAAACGACATTAATTTTGTTTTGATCTTTTCGATCAACATAGAGTTGTTTTGCATCTCTAAAAGGATCCCAACTTAAACGTGGAAGATTTTTCGAACATTCAAGATGAGAAGTATCTAAAAAAAATTTATATGTTCCCCGATTCTTGAGGCTCTGAATACCAGCTGATGTAGATTGTTGCGGAAGCGTAAAAGTAATGGAATCCACCATTGTTAATAAACTAAACTAACGGAATAAAACTGATAAAATAACGATAAACGATAAACTTGATTAATAACTTGAATAATAATAAACTTGGTTGATAATATTCTCTGATCTGAATAACAAGGACAGACCTGACTTCCTTTTATAGGAACTTAGAAACTTCTAGATAGACTCAAACTAGGATTCCTAAATACCAAAGATACTCAAACATAGAAACTTCTAAACCTAGACTTAGTAGGAAATACTAAAACATGGAAACTCCTAAACTCTAACCCTAATGGACTCGGCCAAGAGACCCTCTAACTAGTACGGCCGTGAGGCCCAATGACTTGGCCGTGAGGCCCATGTTGATGGTCGCCATCAAAATTGCATTTACATCACAATTTTACTAAAGGACAAATGGAGTACCAGCATCTTTTTTGATGTAAGGCGGTTAGAGATTTTGACGAACCCATCTGTAAGAGCATCTCCAATGGGACACTCAATCTCTAACACTTAGAGTGCCACATAGACTTTTTGGATTTTTTGTTAAAAAATCATCTCCAATGGAACACTTTATTAGACACTCTAATATGAGGTGGACACATTTATTATAGAGAGTCTAGAGAGAGAAACTCTAAAATGAGAGTGTCTACTTGAGACACTCTAAGTGTTACTTTTAAATTTCAACCAATAAAAAATCTTGTTTTTCAACTACTTTTTATCTACTAAATTAAAGAAGGACATGTGTATTAAGTATAGACACTTTAGCGATCTCCATTGGAGACCAACAAAAATTAGAGTGTCTCTATATTGACATTTTGGAAAGAGAATCTCTATTGGCCCTTGACAACTAAGACTTTTAGAGTGTTCGTTAGAGTGTCCCATTGGAGATGCTCTAATGAGCATCTCAAAATTCAGAGTCTTGGACGCCAAACTGCAAAACAATTATGTCTGGAAAACTTCCCTTCTGTGGGCCTAGGTATAGGTATAGGGAGGAAGGCGGCTAGCTCATAGCTTCTTTACTAAAATTAATTAAGTTCCGATCAGTGTAAATGCAATGGAATAAACTTGTCAATCGCTACAGGGTAATCAATTTCTTATGCGATTTAAATTTTAGATGTTGTTAAATATAATTAGGTTTTGATCAAATTAAGAATTTTTTATCTTGGTGATTAGGATTTTGATTGAATAAATTCATTAATTTCATGGTGGTAATAAGACGGCGAGTCGGACAATTTGGATAGAATTGGTTCATTAATTCCATGACATCATCAACTCAACTTCAATTTCTTCTTTTTTCACTCATGTTTCATAATTAAATACAAAAAAGATTAGATTTTTAATTGAAATTGTGGTAATTGAATTCAAAGAAGAAGATATTAGATTTGATGTTGAATTATCACTAGTAAATTGGACGGTTTATATGTGAGGATCAGGAGACTCCAATTAACGTTGTTTTGTTGGGTGGTAAAAATAGTTGAAAAAACCTTGGTAATGCATGAAATGCGAACACCATCTCATTTGTCTCTCTTCACAGTCTTCTTCTCTTTCTAAAAAACTTGAAGAATTGGTGGGGGATGCGAACAATTTAAGGAGAAGGGAAAGAAGAAATTAGTTTGACTTTGACCTCCATGGAAAAGTTTTGATGATGTAGATTGTTGCGGAAGCGTAAAAGTAATGGAATCCACCATTGTTATTAAACTAAACTAATGAAATAAAGCTGATGAAATAAATATAAAAGCGATAAAACGATAAACTTGATTAATAATATACGATAAACTTGATTAACAATAAACTTGATTCATAATATTCTCTGATCTGATTAACAAAGACAGACTAGACTTCTCTTATATAGAGATTGTACTTTCCTAGATAGACTCAAATAAAGAAAGAAGATAACTACTAAAGATACTTTCCTTGATTGCTAAGATACTAAAACATTGAAAACTTCTAAACCTAGATTTAGTAGGAAATACTAAAACATAGAAACTCTCAAATCTAACTCTAATGGACTGGGCGTGAGGCCCAATGACTTGGCCGTGAGGCCCATGTTGATGGTCTCCATCATACTCCCCGTCCGAGAAAGAACTTGCCCTCAAGTGAGACTCAACAATGTAATCCTTAATTCCCACTTTGCACGAAATTTACTGAAAATTCGAAGAAGATAGAATTGGACTAAATCACCGACTAGAATTCGAAACCCATAATGCGAAGACTCTCGCAAATTCAACAGTGGTGAAGAAAAATCCAATAAATTTCTGCAACTCCCGTCATCTTTTAACGTGAAGAAAAAGGATAAACATACCCCCTTCTTTGTCATGCAGAAATAAAGCTTGAGATTCTTTGAGAAAGCTTCGTAGAATTTGTTGTAGTCCTCGTTGTTCTCTTCAATTTCAGTTTGAGTTTTCGCTTTAAACTCGTCATCCATGCCCTTATCCCCCACAACTGGAGATGATTCGTCCGGTAATCTTTGCCTCTCGAGTTGCAAAGCGATCTTGCGGTAAATCTTTTCTATATGCTTTCGTAGATTTCTTACTCCTGATTCCCGGCAGTAATTTTCAACCAATCCTAAAATAGCTGCCCGCGACTTCAACTTGTTCAGGCTTGATCCACAGGCTTCACGAGTTGTGTTCTCCAAATGATCTCTCACAATGTGCATCTTTTCATCAGTTGTATAACCAGCAATACTGATGGTCTCCATTCTATCCAGTAGAGGATTCAGTATCATCTCAATAATATTTGTCGTGCACACAAATAGAACCATTGATACATCAATTGGAACATCAAGGTAATGATCTAGAAAATTTGCACGTTGTTCCGGATCAAGAAGCTCTAACAAAGCACTTGCAAGATCCCCACCATGTACATTTCCTAACTTATCAATTTCATCGATTAGAACAAGCGAGTTAGACGTCCCCACACTTTTCAGGCATTGAACCATCTTTCTTGGCAGGGCAACAATATCGGTTCGATGATACCCCTTAATTTCCGCTGCATCAACTAAGCCTCCTATAGAAAATCGGTATAACTTCCTGTTCAAGGCTCGAGCAATTGAACGGTCAATGCTAGTTTTACCTACTCCAGGTGGCCCAGACAGGCAAATGATTTTTCCTTGTGAGGTTCCTCTGAGTTTTCCAACAGCTATGAATTCTAGTATTAGCTCTTTAACATCACTTAAACCATAATGGTCTTCGCCCAATATAGTTTGTGCAAGATGGACATCAAAGTTCTCATCGTTGTAGTTTTCCCAGGGTAACACAGTGAGCCAATCCAAATAATTATGAGTTGCACTAAACTCATTGGAGCTGGCTTCTAACAGCTGGAGCATGGTTAGCTCTTCTTGAATGATTTGCCAAACATGTGGAGGGCATCTCTTTGTATTTGGTTCAAGTCTTTCCCTGAATTTTTCAGAAAGTTCTATTTTGTCACCAAGCTCATTGTATATTGCATTAAGCTGCTCGTCCAACCAGTACCAACGTTGCTCGCCACTCATTTTTTTTCCATTTCTTTTGCTATTTTTTGCTGTATCGTGGTGATTTCTAACTTTTTCTTGACCAACTTTAAAGTCAGTCTTAAACGTTTATACACATCTAATTCTTCAAGCACTTCTTGGCATCGCAACTTATTATCTTTAGAGATCGCAACGCCAAAATCCGCCAAGCTAGGATTATTGAAACCACCAACATTCTGATTATATGTCTGAACATAATCTCTCCAGATAGAACTGTTCTTCAAGGCATCCCTTAGGGTTGAAATAACTTCAGCAGGTGTTGCCTTTATAACATTATCATCCTTATCATATGGTTTATCCTTGAGATGATTAACTTTCACTGTGAGGGGGTCTTCGCTCACCATCTCAGTTATTCGAAGCCGTCGATGACCAATAAGTACCACATGTTCCTGTTGCATACTGGTTATCTGGGCCAAAGTACCAACAACACGAAGTCGGCCGTATAGCTCTTTCCTTTAGATATCAGTTCCTGCCTCATCTTTGACAAGAAAAGCACTTGCATATGGGGAATGCCTTTTACGACTCTCCACTAAAACTGCTGCTAGTTTAGGGTCCTCTACAGTTCCTTTTTCTTGCTCCAGGATTGAATAAACTTTGTTCCTTTTGTCAAGAGGTTCTCCTTCAACATCGTTAATCATAGTGGTCGGAGTAACTTTGGAGAACTGTCTGCGTGTTTCATACTTTGTTTCTACATATGATAAATATTCATCCAAAGGAAGAAAAACATACTTGAAGAAAATTTTCAATGTAGTCCAATCATCGATGAATTTTTTTCCTTCGTCAAGAAGTCTCCATTGCATTGCATGGAATTGTTCATAAATTCTTTCGGACATATGTTGTTCCACGACAAAAACCTTATCTTCGACATGTATATCTTGATTTATGAACCAATCCTCCATCTGTTGAATCCAAAAATCTATATGATATTGACCGTCGAATAGAGGGATTTTGGAAACGGTATTAATTTTTTCTTGATATTTTCGATCAACATAGAATTGTTTCGAATCTCGAAAGGGATCCCAATC
>BEHA01000984.1:273613-286932 GCA_002897215.1 Eschscholzia californica subsp. californica | reverse complement strand
TAACACTAGTATCCCCAAGATCATCATGCAAAACTAGTAATTAAACTAATGGAGATAATAGATTACCTTAATCGCTTTTCCCTCGAACTAGTTGAATTGATTAAAGAAGACCTAGAGCTTCAAGTGTAGCTCCTCTACTTGGGACACGAGCAATCAATTTGATCTCCCACCTTGTTGTATAGCTAGCACACCAATGGTGGTTGGAAGAAGAACTCCTTTCTTCTTGACTAGATAGATAGCTTGGGAATTAGCTCACTTTCTCCTCTCTACTTGATGTGGTAGAGTAAGAAAGCTTAGAGAGAAATTCCACGCCTTATTCTCTGCCCTAAGAGTGTTTATATAGAACCCTAATAAGAATCCACCTCCTTTTAGGTTTCCCAAAACACCCTTTAGAATAAGATTTAGGGAAATAGTCGAAAATAACAACTATTGGTATTTTCTCAATTCCCTAAGGAGATGACGTCCAAACCCAATCAAAATTGGCAGATTTAATTTTCATAACATAAGGAAACGTCCCTCCAAAAATCAGCCCAATCCGAGCCCTAGAAGTGCCCGAATCGGCTAAGGCCCAAAAACCCTATTTTTGGCCTTTTTGCACTATCTTTGCCTAATTCCTTTTTAGGCCTATGAGATATGTTTATGGGACATTCCCATTGTTATATCTCACTCCCACTAGTCATATCCTAGATCAACTTGACACTCTTATGTGTAACCCGTTGTAGGATCCGATCGAAGTTAGCCGCGAATTACTTCGTAATTCGACGATCGTAGTTGGTCTCTAGCTACAACTCTACGATCCCTAAATCAATCGGACTTGATGATCTTCCACATCAATTATCCTATCCGATAAATTGTTCGCATTGTCACCTTGGTCGAAGGAAATCTCCTTCAACTCCTTCAGGAGGCACGGGTTATGCCTAGTCTATATAACAAAACAGAACTTGTTTTGCTTACTTGGACAAAATGAATGCTAGGTGACTAGGACAAAATTCATGCTTACTAGGACAACTATTTGGAATATGAAAAGAGGAGAGCTGTTTGGAATATGAAAACTATTAACTACATTAACCATCCATGATCCATTGAAACCATTTATCTTCATTTGTATCTCAAAATCAAACCTCTCATCTCCTATAGAAACTCTCACTTTTAATCCTCAAATGAAAATTAATGTCATCTTTCTCTTCTTCTAAATATATTTGAACATCACATCCACAACTAAGATTGCATATAGACACAACAAGTCTAACAACGGATATTCCGTTGAACTACTCTCATTGGCAAGGCTCTCAAATTTTGTACATTGAGTTGCAGGTCAGTGTTCCTTATTAATCAATGAAAATTATTCTCCCCTTATTAATCAGTGAATATGAAAAAACCCATGTTACTTGCATCAATTTTTTAACAAAGATGTTTGTCGTTAACTTTCCACCCAAACCATGTTGTCTCATATACTCTTATAAAAGGGAACGAGGAACAATATTATTTTCTCTGCTTTACTATATAATTCAGGAATTGGAATCGGTAATGCTGATACAAAATCATTCAAACCATTTGATACAAAACATTATTAAGATGAAAACACATTATAATCTCTTCTTCAATCTAATCCACAACGTCTCTAAAATCTTGTTTGTTATTTGATTCAAAAATCATTCAGATCATTTTTGGTAAAACAACCTACAAAAATTTCTTCCAACCTTATTTAAAAAAATTATTGGATCGTAACATGAACCTTAGTATCTTCCATGCGAGTTTTTATTAGTTAAATGGATCAACTCTCCTTCTGCTGATTCTTTTTAACATATACTTGAATATCATTTTATTGGTTAATACAGGGAGGGCAAATGGGGTGAGAGAATGGTATTCCAATAACTTTGTCTCACAAATAATTAGAGAAGAAGATATTGTATAAACACTCAGATAACTTCTTACAATACTTCATAATCTATATATGAAGAAGTATAGTATAAACATGGTTATTTTTCTGTTCATTTTAAAATCCATTTTAAGATATCTGTACCTACATCATGTAATTGTCGTTTGGCCCGATCTTGATTCTTGTTTTCTACTTTTGGGTTTGTGATAAATATACATTCCTCTATGAAATCATTCGTGTCGGAGACACGGGTCATGCCTAGTTAAGCATATAAGGCCCCGATTTTTAACGCCGCTTGGGGCCTCCAAATGTTTGGACCGACCCTGACTTTGACGAATTGTTTGTTATTACTACTCAAGGGTCTTCTAAAGAATTGAGCACGAAAAAAAAACGAGAGAGAGACACACAAAAAGGCACGTTAGTCATTTGATGATGAGAATAGTCTTGTAATTTTGGTCTTTCAAATCTGCGTCTGATCTTTAAAATTATTATTCAACATAAATTACGAGATTTCTGAAAATTATGAAAAGGAAATAGCAAAACCTTGTATAATTGTACAATAAATTGCATTTACATCACAATTTTACTAAAGGACAAATGGAGTACCAGCATATTTTTTTATGTAAGGCGGTTCAGAGTCTTGGACGCCAAACTGCAAAACAATTATGTCCGGAAAACTTCCCTTCTGTGGGCCTAGGTATAGGTATAGGGAGGAAGGCGGCTAGCTCATAGCTTCTTTACTAAAATTAATTAAGTTCCCATCAGTGTAAATGCAAATGGAATAAACTCGTCAATCGCTATAGGGTAATCAATTTCTTATGTGATTTGAATTTTAGATGTTGTTAAATATAATTAGGTTTTGATCAAATTAAGAATTTTTTATCTTGGTGATTAGGATTTTGATTGAATTAGTTCATTAATTTCATGGTGGTAATAAGATGGCGAGTCAGACAATTTGGATAGAATTAGTTCATTAATTCCATGACATCATCAACTCAACTTTAATTTCTTCTTTTTTCACTCATGTTTCATAATTAAATTCAAAAAAGATTAGATTTTTAATTGAAATTGTGGTAATTGAATTCAAAGAAGAAGATATTAGATTTGATGTTGAATTATCACTAGTAAATTGGACGGTTTAGATGTGAGGATCAGGAGACTCCAATTAACGTTGTTTTGTTGGGTGGTAAAAATAGTTGAAAAAACCTTGGTAATGCATGAAATGCGAACTCCATCTCATTTGTCTCTCTTCACAGTCTTCTTCTCTTTCTAAAAAACTTGTAGAATTGGTGGGGGATGCGAACAATTTAAGGAGAAGGGAAAGAAGAAATTAGTTTGACTTTGACCTCCATGGAGAAGTTTTGAGTTATATATTACGGTACATAATTAAGTAATGCACCCTAAGGCGTGCATGGGTAGTTTGGGAAGAGAAATTGTGGTAATTGAATTCAAAGAAGAAGATATTAGATTTGATGTTGAATTATCACCAGTAAAATGGACGGTTTAGATGTGAGGATCAGGAGACTCCAATTAACGTTGTTTTGTTGGGTGGTAAAAATAGTTGAAATGGCCTTGGTGATGGATGAAATGCAAACTCCATCTCATTTGTCTCTCTTCACAGTCTTCTTCTCTTTCTAAAAAACTTGAAGAATTGGTGGGGTATGCGGACAATTTAAGGAGAAGGGAAAGAAGAAATTAGTTGGACTTTGACCTCCATGGAGAAGTTTTGAGTTATATATTACGATACATAATTAAGTAATGCATCCTAAGGCGTGCATGGGTAGTTTGAGAAGAGAAATAAAGACTTTGACGGTGTGTAAACGGTGTTGGTAAAAAGGGAGTAAACTAAAAAAAACCTTCATATTGTAAACAGATTTATGACATATATTGACTAAACTAATACCAAAGTACCTCAACAAAAAAGAAAAAACAAACTAAAAACTAATACCAAAGTAATGTATGGCGCATAAAAAAAAGATGTGATTCGTATAAAAAAAAGAATATGACCACTGAGAATAATGATCGGATAACGTGATTTTGGTAATTATAATACATTACTTTGGTATTAGTTTAGTCAAAAATGTGATTCGTAAAGATCTATTTTGTTCATATACTAGTCTTAAATAGTAAAGGACCCTTGGTGTTTTACTCTAGCCTTGGTGCATCTAGTCTGAAAATCCAAACAACAGTTCGATTTTCTGTGGAACTAAAAGTCTATGATTTTTTAGAACTATGTTATTAAGGATATAAATAGTAGCGTGTAAAGTAATTTGTACGACCACTAGGTTCTAATCTTTACAACAATTTATGGGAGTTATGAGCATATTTTATCTTTGTGATCAAGGCATGTGAGCCTTGGTATGGCCTAATGCGAATCTAAAATATGAGGCCTTTAATATATATATATATACTAGGATATAGCCTGTGCCTCCGGCACGGAAGCTTCTCTGGGAGCATTTTCTGCTGACTAACCTATAAGAATTATACATTTTCCGGATTGATGGTACTCCAACAAAATTTAAAGCCAGGTTGTACATAGTTAAAGTGGATTCCAAGAAAAAATAAAGAGGTTGTACAAGAATCAATTTCACAAATAATTTCTAACGAATTTCCCCCAGTCCACCTATTATTATAGCATGAATGAAAAGATTTATGAACACCTTAATTTGAATAGAATTTTAGTGAAGTGTTGACTCACAGGTAATGCTATCACTGCATAAATTGAAGAACCACAAACTAAGTAGATGGATGAAACCATGGTCAATAGACTATGTAATTCACATCAACATTATGTTATTCATGGACTTAAGTAAAATCAAAAAAATGTAGAGTACACCAATAATAAGAGAAATCCATAATTTTATGCTCATGATTAATGTAAGTTAAGGTCGATTTTAAACCAAAATCGATAATTAGAAACAAAACCTTCCAGAAGGAGAAGAACACCCATACTCGTCGAAATTGAATTAGAAGACGCTTGACTGATTCAGGAAGAAAACCACCATTTTGGTTCCAATCACTTTGATTAACACAAAGACACTTAAAATGAACCCGAATTTTCAGGGCTTTGATCTCACCCAAACTTTGAAATTGACATACATCACATAAATTTGACGAACAACTCAACACTGTGCATCCTCTTTAAACCCACCTGGAGTCAAGGGAAGGTACCATTAGTATGCTTAAGTGGCTAAGATTTTACCAATGAAGAATTGTACCAGAGAATCTCGCCGCCCTGACTATACAAGAAATGGAAGAATATCAAACACTTCAACTTGATGCAAAGACAAAAAAAACAGGAAAAACACAGCACAAAATCGTCAATTTGGTTCATCCAATCACTTTGATTAACTCACACTTAAAATCTTGGTTGAAGATGATTATCTGAACCAGCATGCAAAATCATATTAAAGGCCTGAAAGACAATATGTTGCTTTTAACGAAGATAAATATAAATCCTGATTGAATAGAAAGATGGGTAACGGGTATCAACTATACACACATACCTCCTCAATTTAAGGGACAATTTTTATAGATATAAATTATTTGATCCAACAAAGCATATCTAGTTATTTCTAAAGCATTGCTATCAGTAAACCTGCAATTTATGCTAAAAAAAAAGGGGAGTGATTCTCAGTCAAAAGCAATAAGCTAATACATCGTAGAAGTGGCAAGTCTCGCTCAAAAAACCAAATATTCCGCCCTGCATACAAGATACTACAGCTTCATTGGATAATGTCTCTTAAAATTAGTGGGCAAAACTTTCAGCCAACTATCTCAATTAGTTCGATGTAGAATGACCTTTATAATAAAATTGTTTGGTTTTGTCCATGTCATTATGTGAATCTCATTCCTCTCCATGATCCATTTGAAAAAAACTCAAGCCATTATTTCTCTTTAAATATTTAATTGCCACCAATCTAAATTCCAAGCTTTAGATAGACAGAATTATCTTATATAGAATTTTTAAAATGGCACGACGCATGCAAGAAAAGGTTTCCAAATCCTACTAAACACCATATCATCATTATCTTCAAGCTGTAACGAAAAGGAACTTACTTGTGTAGTTTTGCCTCATAGACGATCAACAGTTTGTTGGGTAGAAAATTGGCTAGAAATGGCCTAAAAAGGTTTGAACATGAATAAGGTAATATTTTGTTTATACTAAAGAAATTCTTAAAATTTAGTACAATGTGCTAATTCCGAGCTTGGAAATCCAATGGTGGGGATATACTTTCGAACATCAAGAAAAGATCTAAGCTCAACATCAGTGATCTATATGATTGCACGGGTGAACATATATACTAAGCTTGAGGCCATGGTCTTTCATTATCATCAAACAGCTTCACATTTCATTCCATATTATCATATCTTTCTTGAACACACATTTCAAATATATCAAACCCTAAAAGATTGAATCTTTTGGTTATTTACAAGTTCAACATATTTAATCTTTTGGTTATTTACAAGTTCAACGATTTTTAGTACTAAACTTGAGTTAATATGAAAGTTCATGTTCCTACCTTTGGGGCTAAGTCATTCCTTTTCCGTTCCTCTCTATATGATTCTACTAAATTTCCCTCTTTCTTCTATCTATTTGAAATTGGATAGAAAAATTAATATTATCCCGAGATAAAGAACATAGAATTCATAAAACTAATCAGAAATTAAATCTAGGAGAATAAGAAATGAAACAGAGATTACTAAACAAGGAAAAACAAAATTGATAGATAAGATTTACCTTTTAGATGGGACTTCAATGTTACTGTCTCAATAGTTGAAAAGAACAGAAAAAAATATGAATCTAGTTGAAAAGGGTGTACAATATATTATAAGACCAGTCGCCGGAGGCACTCATCGAAGAATATCAGCCCACACAGATCATTCGAGTTCCTGCTTGATCTGATTTTAGTCTCAAGAATGTGATCATTCGAGTCTCCTTCATCATGAGTCTCCTACTTGATCATTCGAGTCTCCGCGATCTGAATTAAGTTGCAAGGAAGAGATAGGAAGCAACTGAACCGTTGAAGAGAGATAGAAGGATAGCATTCAAGAAAAATATATAACCTTCTAATTTCTTTCTAACATTTTATCAAACAACTGAGAGATAACATCTATTTCCAAAGCAAAAGAAGACACAAAAAATTAAAGACAGAAGAATTACCAACACTGAAAAATGAGTTCTTCACACACTTCTTTAACATCAGGTTCGACACTCGAACTTGTACCTCCATTCTTTCTTCCTCACCTTTTCATTTACAATGAATTCATCTGTACCAAACTGAATGTGGAAGAAGTAGGGGAAAGTAGTGAAACAACAATTAAAAAATGGTGATTTTCATCAACCACCAGGATTAGCGCCGGAAGAAAGCGACGTCGATGAACGCTCTGATTTATATAGACAGTAATGGTGAACTTCATTAGTAAAGTAAAGTTCGACGTTTTAGGGAAAGTTGGGAGATGAAGAACTGATTCGGGGAAGATGAAATAGGATTGAAGTAATCTGGGCGTCCATATACTACCCATAAATGAGAAGATATGTCCGGTGGAAGTGAGAAGATATGCCCATTCGTTTGCTATAGGCGCCCGGGTGCCAACCTGATTGATTTTATTCAATCCCACGGTTGGGATTAGCGATGATGTGGGACGGAGGGCTGGATTTATCCAGAGGTTTGTCCCAGTCAGCACCCATCCACCTATTTTATTATATAGATTGTTCAATTTAAAATTTATATTCCTATATACCAAACATACATTGATTCTACTAGTTTGTTAAAGAAAAAAAAAGGAGGAAAACACTGGATTTTGTAAATAAAAGTGAGGTGCCTAGTGGAAACTTTTCACCAAAGAAGAAAAGACTTTTGTAGGTCCCACTAAACAAATAGGGAAAGAATTTAATCATCCACCTTTAGGATGCGGCTGTCTTCCTCTTCTCCTCAGCTTTTCATTTTTGTAGAAGACCTCTCTCCTCAGCTTTAGATATCTCTCATCAGCTTTAGACACGGAAGATTAAGTGTGTGAGCCATAGGGGTGGGAATGTTGCCCGCGAGCCCGAAACCGCCCATGGGTACCCAAGCTCATGAATGACCACGGACACCCGCTACCCATTGCTGGTAGATCCCGCCCGGCCCGATCAAATTTAGTGGGCGGGCGCGGGTAAAACCCCTTGCCCAACCTCCCGCCCACACCCGAGTCCGATTAGGCAAGCCCGATTGGTGCCTATATATACCCGCCCATTTGTGGTCCATTAGGAAGCCTAAAAGAAGAAATCCACTTCAAATCTTCAATAAGGCGGAGAGATTGTTGCCGTGAGATGAGGGATCTCTAAGATATCGCTCATCCGTTAGATCTAGGGTTAATAACTCCACCACTACCCTATTATATATACCCCACGTTCTCCCTAAACTTCTCCTTTTCCACTTCTCTTTCTGTCGTTCTGGTACTCTGTTAGTGTTTCTCTAGTTAATCTTTTTCTCTCTCTATCTCATTCCTTTATGAGTTTCTGATTATCTATACAAGATCTATAACTAAGACCAATACAAATTTGTAAACAAGATCTAGACCAAATACAAGCATATATAGATATATATATAACATTAACAATCAACTGAAATATCAAAGAAGAAATGAATTGATTCCCTAAACAAACAAATAAAAAAATAATTTAGACTTGGATGAAGAACTATGCCCGATACCCGAGCCGCCCGTTGCCCGACAACCCGACTCCTTTAGTGGGTATGGGCAAGCTTTGGGCAGAGGAAAATCAATAATTACCCGCCCGATCTACCCAACTACCCTAATAGCCAAAGAGAAGATCTACCCGATCCGCCCGAGTCCGAAGTGTTTTTACCCGTGGGCGCCCATACCCGCCCGATTCCCACCCCTAGTGAGCCATACATAACCTATGCATGGGCGTAAATATGGCTTTTGTGAAGTGCTACTATTAGAACTTAGAAGTTGACAATAAAATGCCCAACTTTTTCCGATAGAAAATGTAATGTTCACATTAATGTATTTACTTTTTTTCTTTTTTGTTAAAAGACATCAATGTATTTACTTACAAAACTAAATTTTGTCATACTTTGTTTTCTTTAAATTTTTTTTTTTTTTTTTTTTGAAACAGTAACTTCATTTCATATTAATTTAAATCATCATTACAATACTTGATACAATCTGGAATGCTATTCATGTCCCATAAACCGGACATGTTTCTAGAGAGAACCAAATTAGAAAGTTCATGAGCAACATAATTACAATATCGATAACAATGAAGGAAGTGAATTAACTCGATAATGTCTTCAAATTGATGTATGTCTGGCACGAATGGTCGTTATTGCATTAGAATCAGGTTAACCTCTTGGTGAATACATTCAGTCAAGGCTAACGCATCACTCTCAATGATGACTAGTCGAAGATCCATTTTGACTGATAGTTCAAGTCTGAGTAGTACAACATGTGCTTCCGCCATCGCCATTGTCTGACATGTTATATATTTCGATTCCCCGAACAGAAAAACTCCATTGTGATCCTTGGCTATTGCTGAGCAACTGGCTCCTAAAGTAGAAAATGCACCATCCACATTTATTTTGATGATCGATTCTGGAGGAGGGATCCATTTCATTTAAATACATTGAATCGACCCGGTTGTGTTCGTCCCAATAGAGGGTGAGTTCAAATTTAGAGTCTGCCACAATTCTCTAATCTTTCGTAAGACTATATGGTTATTGTACGGAGTCGAGTCAAAAACCAATCTGTTTATTGCCTTCCAATGTTCCCATAAGATAATACTGACTTTGTTAAAGACAACAAAGTTATCTGGTTTGTGGATCCATTCATCTAGTTTTTGAACAATTGTTGTAGTAGAATCAAAATTCCCCAAAGTAAGTCCTTGTTGGGTTGTAATTTGCCATATAATACCACAATCCATAAATAAGTGATTTATTGTTTCATAAGAATTGGCACAACAGGGGCAGTTGATTGGAATTGAATTGACATACTTTTGTATATTCACTTTAACAGGTAAACCTCCATGAATTAGCCTCCATATGTTTGGGGGGTAATCTTGAATTTTTGTAAAACCATTTCTAATCAAACTGAACTACCGAGATTGTCGACTGAGTACTGGGAATTGTTTTGTGTACTCGCCATTTGGTTATGTACTAGACATTTTTGTATTGAGAATGTTCTTGTGCACCGGGAATTGTTATGTGTACTGGCCATTTGGTTCAGTACTGAACACTTTTGAACTGAGAATTTTGTTCTGTACCAGGAATGGTTTTGTGCACTGGCCATTTGGTTATATACTTTGATGTTTTTAGAGCTGAAAAAGATAAAATGTGAAACAAATAAGAACGGTGAAGAAGAAAAATAAGAACATAAAACTTTTAGAGAGAAAAAGACAGAAAACTTTGATGTTTTTAGAGATTGAAAGAGATGAAGAAGATAAAATGTGAAACAAAATAAGAATGATGAACATCCAAAAATAAGAACATAAAACTTTTAGAGAGAAAAAAAACATAAAATTTATGTTTTTAGAGATTGAAAGAGATGAAAAAGATAAAATGTGAAACAAAATAAGAATGATGAAGAAGATTTTTGGATCTATAAATAAGAAGAAAGAAGGAGTTGAAACAAAATATAATGGGCGGGATCCAAAAAATTGGCTGAAATTTCGCTAAAAAATGGCGCCATTTTTTAATTTTCAAAAAATCTGAATGTTTCTCTGACACTGCGTCATGTACGGGGAATTAATTGCTTCGCTGTCATCCGTCAGATTGTCAGAATACACGAAAATTTCCCGTGGAGGGGTAAAAGAGGGATAAATAAAATAAAATCCAGAAAAGTGTGAGTTGTCCTGACAATTTAGACTGGATTCTCATTTTTGTTTTGGGCTGGAGGTAATGCTTATTAACCCTCCATTTTTTGGGCCTATCACTCAAAAATCCAAACAAAATTTTACTAAGGACAAATGGAATAACAAGATCTTATTTGATGTATCCTTAACAAAAAAAAAACATCTTATTTGATGTAAGGTGGTTATAGATTTTGCCGGAACCCTTTGTAATGAGCATCTCAAAATTTTATTTGCCTAATTATAAATTATCGTGATTGGAATTGAAGACTCCCACGATATACAAGCTAGTGATAAATTTGATTTGATCTTGGCAGTTGAACTTTTTCACAAATGAAAGCGTAGGGGACACTGAAAATTTTGATTTGATCTTTTTTTTTTGTTGAAAGAAAATACATTAATTTAACAGTCTATTACAATATCCAAATTAAAATACAAACATAACTGTAAACAAAGTAAAACGACAACATGCCAGAATTGAGGAATTGTGCATTATAGCTTCGATAGTTGAGCTTCCTTCATACTGTAACTTATAAGCCTGACAGCTCTTCAAGAGGATGATCTGAAAATTGGTCTTGAGAGTCCTTCCGATTGATTGAAAGAATGAACTAGTACCTGTCGTCCTGTAACATGGTAGATGGATTAAACAGACACCCGAAGTTCCAGAACGAAACGAGGGTGTTTGTAAGATGGAACCAAATGTTGATTTCGAGTTATCCCGCCAGTATTCTCCATATGCAGAGACCATATCAGCTCGAGTTCCACAAAGTAAAATCTGATCAGACACCTGGTAAGTGGGATCGCCGTCATAGCCCGAGTATAAATACTCAGCTAATCCGACAAAGGATCGCAAATGAATTGCGAAAAGGGGTGAAAGTGAGCATGTTAAGAAGCTGTGATAAGTAGTTAAATCTGTTCGAAAATCAAACACGAAAGTACTCGACAGAGATTGAGCTAATGAGTGAGAAACAAAAGGTGTACTGCAAAGATGGACATAACTGCGAATCGTAGTGTCTTCCTGGGTCGAAAGGTAAGTTAATACTAATGTTGGATCTCTTGTAAGATAGCCGATATGAGCTCATGAGCCATAAAGTTAATCGATGGATCCAAATAAACATGAATTGATCACATTCATTACAACCTTTCTTGGTGATGTAATGTAAGATGGAAGAAGAAGGTCCAAGGTTACAGTAATGTTCAGTTAAGATAGAAAATAAATTTGAATCTAAGGTATATATGGTCATCGGTTAGCCGGTGGGGGATGTAAACCACCAACAAATGTTGAGATTTAAGCTTGACCTCTAAGAGCAACTTCAATGTGGGGGGGGCTGGGGCTCCCAAATTCAAAATTTGGGAGCCCCAGCCCACATGCTCCAACCCGGGAGCCCCGGGGCTGGGCTCCCGGTGGGGCTGGGAGCCCCATGCTCCCTGGCTCCCAAATGGGAGCCCGGGCTGGGGGGCTCCCAGCCCCAAATATGGCCGTTGGGGGTCTCCCAACGGCCATATTCCCACTTCTTTTTAATTTTTTAAAATTTGTAAAAAAAAATTTTAAACTAATTTTTTTTTCAAAAAATATAAATTGTTTTAAATTTGTTTTTCCAATCATTTCTCTAATTTTTTCTTTTTTTAATTTTTTTTATATTTTCAAAATTCCTTCTCTCTCTAACATAGTATTAAATTTTAATTTTATATTTAAATTTAATAATTTATAGTTGAAAATTGAAATTAAAAGTCCACACACGTACATTACACACGTGCATAATTTTGATTTGGGAGCCCATGTTCGGAGCCCGACGTTGGAATTGAAAAAAGCCCCGGGGCTCCTAAAAATCAAGGGCTCACAAAATTGGGAGCCCGAGCCCCACATTGGACTTGCCCTAAGGATGAACGTCTAAAAACTCAGACATGCAGAAAAATTGACATGAATGTGAGGGTCCTATTACCGACATGTATAAAGATCACCAAAATCAACAAAAAAGTGGACAAAACCATCCAAGAAATTCCAATTAAGGATGAGAAATTAGGCTAAGGTTGAAGACTATATGTTCTAATAGTAAAGAAGAAACCATTCAACAAATATTCAAATTAAGAGATAAACTAAAAATTCAGAGAGAGGAATAGAAAAGTAGGCTTCCCTGAAAGATGAGATTTATCATTGATCTTAGGGTTTCCTTGGCAAATCATGCCTCTTGTTCTCATTTGAAGATGCTTAACTATTAGTAGCTGGGGGGTCCATCAATTTGATCCTCCCCAATCCCATTCGAGTGGTGATGTTAAGTCCGATGAGAGTAGAGAAGAGCTCAAGATCTGTCTAAATATTTTGGTTGTTCCTCAAAGATTAAGATCTACTATGAAGAAGAGATATTGGGTCTCTTTTGTAGTAAAATGAAGAGAAGATATTCTCTCTCCTCAAAACATTCCCTTGTTTGTTTATGGTGGAAGATGGCAGTTTGGTGAGGTTCGGGAGTTAAAATTGGTCGGTCATGCAGAGATTAGAGCTTGTTATTTGATACTGAGTAATTGCATGTGAGATTGGATGGATTAAATTGGTGGATTGTGATGAGGGTTTGAGTGGTTTAGGGTTCAGAT
>BEHA01000984.1:169898-197106 GCA_002897215.1 Eschscholzia californica subsp. californica | reverse complement strand
GCTCCAAGTATGATCTTCTTGATAGCATTCGTCTTTGACGATCCTCCCCAATTTTTTGTATACCAGTCGATCTCATCCTCCCACGTGTTGAGAGTTGGTTTCTGAATTCCCATATATTCTAAAAGTCGTTTCCATATTGCCAAAGAGTAAGGGCACCTGAAAAAGAGTTAATTTCAAAAGAATATTGGTATATGCCAATATGTTCTTTTCATTATAACAACAACAAGTATAACTATTACTCTTACACGTTTACACCACAATCATATCATATTTTCAAACTCATTTATTAAATGGGCCATGCATGGTAAAAGTGGTTGAAATGTGATGGTGTTGTACTTAAACCCCGAGGTTAAGGTGTGTGATTTTTTTCCTCTTCCTTCAATTTTTTTCTCTTTTCAATTAGTAGGGCTTTTTCTGCAGTTAAGTAAAGTTTATCACGTCAAACCAGAGAAATAATTAAAAGGTGATATTACTTGGTGATTGTGTTGTGCCTCACTCTACTCTTTTTTTAACTATAGGTCTTGTCCCAGTCCCACTCTACTTGCATGACACTATATATTGATCTCGACACATTGGTTTTTCTTTGTGTTATTGTTGTGACACATTGTTGGTATGTGTCTATTGCGTTTTTATTAACGAAGTCAACTTATTCACCACCCTTCGGTATAGTGGTTAGATACTCCTTTTTAAGCTCATGAAGTAATTAGATCGAATTTCGACGGAAACGGTTTATCATCAAGATTTTTCTCATGTAATTAAGACAAAAATCAAGTAGATCTGAGAATAGATGGATTTTCTGACACCTGATGATCTTTTAATAGTATGTAGGGTCTAAGACGCCATATAAATATAATAACTCATAGAGTCTGATATTGGAGCGGCTAGTAGCACTCTCTAAAAGTGATGTTCGCCCTCGACCTCTGTAGGCACCTGGTATGGACCGGGTCGCTGCTAAGAAGACCCCCACCCACATCAATTAACAATGAGAAGGTAGAGATAAAGAACTTTGTTTTAGAGAGAGAGAACTAGTGGATGCCGCAAAATCTGCCCTACTCCACTCTTTTTCTAATTATAGGTGTTGCCCTACTCTACTTGATTTGTGTGAACTAGTGGATGCCTTAGAATGTATGCATCTTTCATGTACTAATTGATAAGGGTGGCCAATACGTGGACAACCGTTTTTCTTATATACGGACAACTATTTTCGGGCCCGATACAAGACAACTATGTTTGACTTAGTTGACTTTGATTTAATAAAGGGACAACTCCATAAAGCCTTAAATATTAACAGTTACAAATTTGTGGACCATTAACAAAAACAATAGTCAAAATAGAAAACCATCTCCATCATCTTCTTCTTCTTTTTCAGCTTCTTCTTCTAATTACCAACAAACAAATTTCTATACAGAGAAATAGGGGAGAGACCTGTTGGCTGATATCAATAGTGTTTGAATCACCCATAAGTCCATAACCCTTTCTTCTTTTTCTTCACTGTGGTGTTGGTTGTGTTCAATTAGGACTGAGATAATGAGGTTATTTATTACAATAGCTGGAGCTTGATTACTAAAATTAGGGTTAGGGCTTTGTTCCACTGTTTGCTTTTTTTTTAATGTTATAATAATATGGAAGGAGGAGGATCATCAGTTCCATCTTTATGGAGGTTATTAATGTTAAATGGAAGGAGGGGATGGGTTTCAATAGTCAGTCCTTGATTCTCCGTCTTCTTGATGAAGACGAATCTTAAAGGGGTTTTAATTCTTTGATTAATAATGTTTGTCCAAAGTTTCTCTCTCAACTCTCTCTATAATTTGTGGGTGATGAAGAAGAAGTACAATAATATTAGGGTTTATGGAAGAAAATATGGAGGATTTTAAATAAAATCTCTAATTATTAGAGGACAAGAGTGAAAAATGATAGATTGATGTCCCCTTAAAATTTGTTGTCCGTATAAATTTTTCGATTTTTATAGTTGTCTATATAAAATAGTTGTCCATATAGAAATATTGGTTGTTCACGTATTGACCACCTTGATAAGACTGGCTATCATAGAGATATTTTGGAAAATCTATGGCCACTTGCCTATCTACCTACCTATCCATATATCTATGTTTAGCCGCTCCCTTATAAAAAAGGAAGTTCACCTTGGATATATTTTGGGGAGATTTTAAATGCACTCACCATTTTTGTTATATACACTGACATTAAAGGTATTTCTTGTTCAATATCAAGGGAGATGTGAGTGCATATAGCAAAAATGGTGAGTGCATTTAACATTACCCTATATTTTGTCTAGCCAAAAGTTAGCACTAGACCAGTTTTAGGAAATATAAGGGCACCACGAAATTGAAAAGCCCAAACATCATTATTTAGGGCTAATCCCTGTTTGGGCCATACACATAATCATGGCAGGGGCACAAATATTGAATTAACCGTTTTTCAAACTATAAACCATTTTAACGGAAAATTCCAACTGTACTATTAAAACCCCAAACACTCCCTAGAAGTATCTTCCTGTCTGCTGACTCATTCCCTTCTCAGAGACCAGAGTTAACTCGAGCGGTTGCGGCGTCCAAATTCTTAACCTTCTCCTTTCTCCACCACGAAACCCTAGAAAAGGTATTCTACAACAACTCCCGTTACTAATAGCACTTATACATGAATCATGTTAGGGTTTATTGTACTAGGGTTTAAGTGATCTGATATCAATGTTTTAGTTCTCCTTTTTTTAGGGTTTCAATGCCCCATTTGACTGCATTTTGGCATATATTTTACTCCAAAACCTAGAGAACTTCATTTTGTGGTATTCATGTTTGGCACTCTGATAGCCCAGCTAAAAAAAACTACAACTAGACCCTCCATGAGCAGGAAACCTAGCCCAGATGATGTTTCTCCAGTGTTACTCTAAGTTTTCGATGAAAAGATTGTTCCGATTGAGCAAAATAAATGGTTCTCATTTTGTGATTTATAGTTAGTGGCTCTTTCGATTATGTACTGATTATACTGTATAGTCTGTGTTGGAATTTAAGTTGGTTTGAATGTGCGAAAAAAAATAAAATGTGCCCAATTAATTACATTTTTTTTCGTTTTGAAAATATTCTTCTTTTTCTAATCTGATTGTCTTATTTTGTACTAAGAATTTAATTCCGAGTCCATTTTGATATGATTTAGTAAGAAACTTAGTATGGTAAAACGAGAGTGATTGGGGAGGAGGGATAGAGACCAGGTGGAACGAATGGAGGCAGGGAGACGATTCTCTTAGGGATAGAAATGTAAATTAAGATTCATCCCATCCTATATAAGATATTTGTATTGCAAGAAGAAACCAAGCTAACATGTAAAATAACTCAGACGTGTCCGTTTCAGATGAGTCGGCTTTCGATGACTCAAATGCGGTCGTCTTAGACAAGAGAAAAAGTACATATTGCTTTGATATGGCCGTACTTTCTCTTTCTGAAATGCCACAGATAGTGGTGACCTTCAGAAATTTCTCTATTCCCTCACTCTTTCACTTCAAATCCTCTTTCTATTTGAATATTATTTCCAATACTAAATCCAAAAAAATTACAACATCTCTCTTTCCTCTCACTACTAGTTTCTTCTCTTCTTCTTCTAGTAGAGAAAGAAACATTCATTTTCTAGTAAGGGGAGGAGAAAAAAGTACTACTAAAGAAGATATAAGGAGAGAGAAAAAAAGAAAACTCTCCGCTGTCAATGGAGGATAGTACTACTGGGACTGTTGTTGGGTTCAACAAGAGAAGAGCAGAAGGGAAAGATAAGGAAGATAAACCCAAAAACCTCCAGTTGAAAGCCAGGAAACTAAATCCTGTCAATACGGTCTGCTATGTTCAGGTATGTTTTCTGTTTTTGTTTGTTCGGATTTTGTTAAATTGATGTGTTTTATTCTTCCTTGTTTATTGAATTATTATTAACAATGATTGAGTTTGTTTCATTAGTAGGTTCTGGTTTATTTTGAGAAAAGAAGGTCTTAGACCTGGTTTGGGGAAAACTGGTGCTGTTGGATTTGCCGATTGAGTTCAGTTGTTGGTTTTGTTTCTGTAGGTCTTGGGGACTGGTCTGGATACACAAGATACTTCACCATCAGTTTTGCTTTTCTTTGACAGGCAGAGGTTTATATTTAATGCTGGAGAGGTAAGCATTCTTATTGAAAACTTAAGTACTGCACTGAATTTGCAATGCATACCGATAGGTATTCTTATACGACAACGATCTAACGTACGTCGTGATATTTGGCATTTGATACATCATAGATGTGTTAAGTTCTATAACCGCCCACTCAAACACTAACAAGACCGGGCCTATAGCCCAACAAGGCCTGAAGCCCAACAACATTATTTACACCCTAATAACCCCAATTCAAATAACCAAAGATTCCACCTTCTCTGGGATTCGAACCTGGGACCTCCAGGGCTTTCTGGAGTTTATGTCAACACCTTGGAATCACTTGGGCTACCAACTGTTGACGATAGGTATTCTTATTGAAATCTCCATTATTCTGTTGTGTTTGTAGGAGTTAAGTTTGTGGTTTAAAGTGATTCTTCTAGTTTCGAATGCACTATTATTTCAAATTTTTAGCGTTGCCAATAACTCACTATTCAGTTTTGCATTATAAAATCTTTTTTGCATAATTGGTTAATAGTGTATTGGCCCCACTCCGTCGAAGGTCAATTCCCTTTTCAAATTATAGTAGTGTCCGTCAAGATTTTATGAATTTGCACGAGAGTTCCGTACATTATGAGGACAAGTGGCTGGAAATCAGTATTTTATTTCTTCATGTTGAATTTGAAGGTTTTTCCTTGATCTGGATGGACCATTGTAGGTTTGGTTTAAACGTCTCCGGAAGGAATTTTTAGTACATTGGTATGTAGTAGAATATTATGGTGTTCTTCAATAGTATTCTCGTGCAAAAAGAAAAACATAAAAAAAGCTTCTACCTATATACGTTGTTATATAATTCAGGTACGGATGATTTGTTTTTGATTTAGTTATTAATGAATTTCTGAAATATCATTTACTGTAAGAAAAGAAGGGAATCACGAAGATCATATCACTGATCCTGACTATGTGGTGTTTTTTACAGGGATTGCAGCGTTTTTGCACCGAGCACAAGATAAAGTTATCAAAGGTATGAGTTATATGAAAATTCTTATAATCCCTGCTCTCTATTTGTGTCCCCTCATTGGCAGGTTTGGACACAATGCCACATCCTTGTCTCGTGGAAATACATTTTAATGATGTTCTCGTTTTTATTCAGATTGACCACATCTTCCTTTCTCGTGTCTGCTCAGAAACTGCAGGTGGCCTTCCAGGTTAGTGCCTCCCTGAACGACTTTGTTTTCTCAGTGATTGTCACTGATTTATCGTTAGTATTAGTAGTATTTTAGTCGTTCTTGACTTATCTCAGGGTTAAGTTTAGAATTTCATTTTCTCAGTAATTGTTCAACCTCATATTTTTAACTTACATTGGAAACCTACTAGTAAGGGATCACTAACTCGAGGATTTTTTCGGTTACAGGTCTTTTATTGACTTTAGCTGGTGTGGGAAACGAAGGGATATCGGTGAGTAACAGATGGGCTCTATGTACTCTCTTCTGCTTTATCATGTATCTGATTTAGTTTCAGATGGATAATAATTGGAATAGACAGGCAGGCTCGAGGAAGATACCAGCATGATCTATGATCTATCACTCGTCTTTTTTTTCTTGCAACTTAGTTTCTTCTGATTTGTAGGTAAACGTAAGCGGACCCTCTGATCTTCAATACTTAGTTGATGCAATGCGATCTTTCATCCCAACTGCTGCCATGGTTCACACTCGTAGTTTTGGGCCACCATCAAATGCTCACGGGTCTTCTTGTTCTAATCAAAGCAACTCTTCAGAGCGCGTTGTTCTTATTGATGACGAGGTTGTTAGGATATCTGCTATTCTCTTAAGACCGTCTACTGAAGGGAGTCAACGTGTCAAAGACGATTCTCGACCACATTCACAAAATGCTAATGACAAAGTTGGTGGGGCAGTAAAGCCTGGCGACATTTCGGTTGTTTATGTTTGTGAGTTGCCTGAAATTAAGGGGAAGTTTGATACTGTAAGAGCTAAGGCCCTAGGATTAAAACCAGGACCTAAATATCGCGACCTTCAACTTGGAATCTCAGTCATGTCAGATCATCAAAACATTATGGTGGGTTAAACTAAGTCCCTTATTTGCCTGTTTTGAGTTTTTCTGGTTCAGTTATGAAGAATATGCATATTTATATGTTCTGAAAGCTGTATATCCTGTTTGTTCAGATTCATCCATGTGATGTGCTTGGTCCCTCAGCCCCAGGCCCTATTGTGCTTCTTGTGGACTGCCCCGCCCCATCTTATTTGCAAGATTTGTTAGGTATAGAATCTCTCAGTAGTTACTATGCAGATTCCATGGATTCTTCTAAGTCTGTGAATTGTGTTATTCACCTGACTCCATCATCTGTAACAAGGATTCCCGAATATCAGACATGGATGAGAAGATTTGGCAAAGCTCAGCACATCATGGCTGGACACGAAACGTGAGCTTTTGCATAATCTTTTGGACGTCCATGTGGTTCAACATCTACATCATATATTCTCATATTTGTTTCTACTTTCCCGTTGCAGAAAGAACATGAAAATTCCAATTCTGAAATCCAGTGCAAGACTTGCCACTCGACTTAATTACCTTTGTCCGCAGTTCTTCCCAGCACCTGGATTTTGGGCTCCCCAGCATCTTAATAATATTGGATTAGAATCAATGGTTTCAAGTGAGGTGCTTTAGTTATAATATTCTGATTCGATTTTTTTTTATAGCAGCATCTTCATGGTGGTTGAGCAGTTGATTTCTTTTTTACAGGTTTCTTCTCTTGAATCATCTGAAATCAGTGCTGCCGAGAATCTCTTAAAGGTATTGAAACATGCACCTGTTAGCAGTGTCTCTCTTGTCTACTTTTTCTTACTCCACTTGTCTACTTTTTCTTACTCCACTTGTCTCTTCGGTGATCCCTACCCATGACAACTTTATCTGCATAGAAGTGGAACTTGTTCAAGAATTGTTTTTTTGTGAAGTTGAAGAATTACTGGATCACCTTTTCTGCCACAACTTCGATTCTTATTTTGATTGCTGCAAATTGCTAAAAGAACTACGATTTCCTTCTCACTGACAAAGATATTGTCTTCATATGCATTTCAGTTCCATTTGCGCCCTTATACACAGCTTGGGTTTGATAGATCTGTGATTCCACGCTTGTTGTCTCCCACAGAAGTGGTTAATGAGCTTCTCTTGGAGATTCCTGAGATAGTAGATGCTGCAGAACAAGTTAGTCATCTATGGGACGTCTCTGGAGTAGCCAAAACTGTCATTGTCCCTCGTCAGGAAGATATAGCTATGACAAAAGAACCAAGTGCCAATCTGGATGTTTCTTTACCTAATAGAAGCTCCGGGAAACAAGAAACTGGTGTTGCCATGGAAGAGACCTCGTCTCTTAATAGTGTTAGCATGGACAAGCCTAATCATGAATTTTCTCTTCCTAGTTGTTTGGAGAATATAACAAGAGAAGATATGGAGATTGTTCTTCTTGGAACAGGTTCATCCCAGCCATCAAAATATCGAAATGTTAGTTCTATCTTTATCAATCTATTTTCAAAAGGAAGCTTACTCCTAGATTGCGGTGAAGGAACGCTAGGGCAGCTGAAAAGAAGGTAAAGTCCTTGTTTACATAAGTATCTTCCTCGTACTGTTGTTTCATCTCTCCGTTTTCGCTTATGCTCTCTGAAATACTTGTGAACAGATTTGGTGTAATGGGTGCCGATGATGCTGTCAAAGGCTTAAGATGTATTTGGATTTCTCATATTCATGCGGATCATCACACAGGTCTAGCAAGAATTCTTTCTCTCCGGTGCAAGTTGTTACGTGGTGTTCCTCACGAACGATTGCTTGTTATTGGGCCAAGACAACTTAAGAGATTCTTGGATGCATATCAAATACTTGAAGATCTAGATATGCAGTTTCTTGATTGCAGAGTTACAACCCAGGCTTCGTTAGATGCTTTTGAATCAAATGAGAGTTACCCTTCTCCTAGAAATCCGGAAGGTAAAAATACAAATAAGAAAGATCAGGTTGGAGAAATTAATCAAAATATAGATACGGATTTGGTTACTAAAGGCAGCCTCATGGAGCGCTACAGGAAGACACTCGGAAATCCGGTTGAGGCTTCTGTCCTCGAAATCCTTAAGACCTTGAAAGGGGTGCTAGCTGAGGCGGGATTGGAAGCTTTGATCAGTGTTCCGGTTGTGCATTGTCCACAGGCATATGGCGTTGTTGTAAAGGCTGCTGAGAGAGTGAACAGAGTAGGGAAAACTATACCAGGGTGGAAGCTTGTCTACTCTGGTGATACTAGGCCGTGTCCAGAACTAATAGAAGCATCTCGTGAAGCAACAGTTCTTATACACGAGGTATATATGTTATCAATGTTAGACAATCGTACCTTTTTTTTAATCTTATTTAGTTTATTGACTGTTATCATCTGCTAATAGTCTTGTTGAAGTTGGAGTTCCTGTTATCAATAACCATTCTGTAACTGCACTGTGCTTTTCCGTTCTCGGCAGGCAACGTTTGAGGACAGCATGGTGGATGAAGCCATAGCAAAGAACCATAGCACAACAAAAGAAGCTGTTGAAGTTGGAAACTCGGCTGGCGCATATAGGATCATTCTTACCCATTTCAGTCAGAGGTATCCAAAAATCCCAGTTTTCGACGAGACTCACATGCACAAGACGTGCATTGGCTTCGACATGATGAGCGTTAATGCAGCAGATTTGCCAGTTCTCCCCAAAGTTCTCCCGTACCTCAAACTCCTCTTCAAGAATGAGATGGTAGTTGATGAATCTGAGGATATTTCAGGCTCTCTTCTATAATCTGACAGAAATATTTGATCTTGTCACTACTGAAATTACTCGGACTCAAATTATTTATTTTAGGTTGTTACTTCAAAGTGAATGGGAAAATGGCAGGCTTGAGGAAAAAGAATGTGGTCGTATGATAGAAAAAACTTATATTTTATAATTAAATGTTGAGATTAAGGGTGGACAAGCGTCGTGATTTTCCTAATGACAGTGACAACATTATATTCGACCTAATGTGTCAAGAGAGTATAAACCCGAAGCCAAACGAAGAGTGACAATTTTATTGTATATCGCCTCCTTTCTAATGATATTCGACAGGATCCTTCGTGAAATCTTAGCCATCCAATTGATATAACTTGACATGGATGAGCTAGTATCCAGATTTATATTCCAATAAAGAACAATAATAAATGGATAAATATTCGTTATCGAAATCCATTTTCAAGATTCACCCATTCACAGACATTTTCCTCATACAGAGGCCAAAATTAGCAATGTTCATTTAGATATACACAACAAACATATTTTAAGATAATGTACAAGTTAATCGATAATGAGAGAAATGTTTGTTATAGAGGATAAGCACTAGACATTACTCCTTAAATGAACAAATCAGTTTAAACTAATCGACATATCTTGATCCAAACTGTAATTATAGATAATGTAGAATACCAAATTTAATCCTTTAATAGTTCCCAATGACCAAAATGTCCTAAGAATCTTGTCTCCATTTTCCAAGGATTATTTACCTTTTAGTCCATCGTACGCGACCATCTTCTTTTTTGGCCCCTTAAACTTTATTTATTGAAAAACTGCCATCTTTTTTCTTAAACAAGTGATTCATCCGTTCCTTCTCTCTTCTCCTTCATTTGATAAGTGGTCGCAGGCGGCTTATACCTTCATCTCGAAGGGTTATTTTCTTTTTGACTCCTTATTTTGTGACAAACTTCTTTCTTATCCTTAATTTTCATTAATTGCAAATTAATCATCATTTTCATTAATTGCAAATTAATCATCTTTTTCTTAAACTGCCATTTAACTTTAAAAGTTGACTTATTCTTCGTCTTCTCTAGACTGAAATGAATAACAATGCTGCAAAAAGTTCTACTTAAACTAGTTAGCCATTTCTTAAAATATATTTCGAAAGATTTAGAGAGACAACTATGCTCGAGCACAAAACACATGAGACATTCTTACGTCTTACAACTAGTTGTGACCTAGCATAAAATATTATATTGCATATGACTTTAAACGACAAAAAGACTCCCGGTATATTTGGTCAAGTGGGCACAGTGTATTATCTTTTATTATTAGTATTATATTATTTATATCATATGGTTTCCATATTGTGAAGTTTCCAACAACAAAAATTAGGTTATTTTGGTCAGTAGTGTACAAGTATACAATAAAAAATGTACTCAATAAATAAAATATTTTTAATCAAATTTTAATACTAATTTTTTTCAAAATTAAATATTTTAAAAAGGGTAATTGAGACAAACTGAATAATTATGGGGTAAGTTGTTGTATAAACGCTTGGTGAGTCATGATCAAATCATGGTGATGATAATCCATTTTTTATTATCCTATTAAAAGTAAAGATGATTTGTTAATTTCTGTTTTCAAAAAACACCAAAAATGGACTTTAACTGTAATCAGTTCAGATCTTTCTCTCATCCAAGTCTTTATCAAAACCCTTAACTTGGTCTTCCTTTTTTCTATGATAAACTTGTCTATAAATAAAGTCTCTTCACTTTCAAATCTTAATAAACTTACTCATTTCTTTATTCTTTTTTCTTCTTGAATCTTGAATAATCTGACAACCCATTTTAGTTGACCTTTTCTTCTTCAACTTTTGTCATTCAAAAACAAAAAAAAAACAAAACAAACCATTTTATTTTGTTCTTCTTAATTGAGAGTTTTCAAAAATGGCAGGAGGAGGATTTGTTGATCCAGGAGCAGCAAAAAGAGCTGAACATTATGAACATAAGATTACTAGTTATTTCATTTTTGCTTGTATAGTTGCTGCTATGGGTGGATCTCTTTTTGGTTATGATCTTGGTGTTTCTGGTGAGTTTTTCTTTTTGGAACAAATACTAATCATTTTCTCAACTTCAACCCTTTGTTTCTTTTCTTATTTTTAGTATGATTTGAGGTCTGGGTAGTTTGATTTTGTTAAGTTTTAGTACATTTTAGGTAGTGTTTGTTTTTATCCTGAATCAGATCTGAAATCTGACTCAAGGTCTAGACTGTCTCGAATGAGATTTTAGAATGTTTGTTTATGTCTAACTCGAGATGTTTGACTCAATGACTGCTTTTAGCTTTATTCGGGGTCAATTTGAGTCAGAATATTCAGATTCAAACTAGTCAGATTAAGAGCACAAGAAAAAAAAAACCACCTAGCTAAGTTTTGAAGGCACTTATGCTTTCCTTCTATTGTTCACACTTTTCTTGATCACATTTCTACCATTTGATGAAGTTTTTATGATATTGGATTCAGGTGGAGTGACTTCCATGGATGATTTCTTGAAGGAATTCTTTCCAAAAGTTTACAGAAGAAAGCAAGCACATTTACAAGAGACAGATTACTGTAAATATGATAATCAGTTACTTACTCTCTTCACTTCTTCATTATACTATGCGGGTCTCGTTTCGACGTTTGGAGCTTCCCATTTAACAAGAACAAAGGGAAGAAGAGCAAGTATTCTTGTTGGTTCAGTCAGTTTCTTCATTGGAGCAATCTTAAATGCAGCTGCTGTCAACATTTCCATGCTTATTATCGGTCGTATATTTCTCGGTATAGGCATAGGTTTCGGAAACCAGGTAATCAGTTTGTTCTTGAATTGGCTTACTAACTTTAATATATACTAGTTAGGGTTATAATTTATGGTGTATATGGTTGCAGGCTGTTCCATTATATCTTTCAGAAATGGCACCGGCGAAGATCAGAGGAGCTGTTAATCAACTCTTTCAGTTAACAACTTGTGTGGGGATTTTGATAGCAAATTTTGTGAACTATGGAACTGAAAAGATACATCCATGGGGATGGAGATTGTCTCTAGGTCTAGCCACAGTTCCTGCAACTCTAATGTTTGTTGGTGGTCTATTCCTTCCCGAGACGCCGAATAGTCTTGTAGAACAAGGTAGATTAGAAGAAGGAAGAATAATATTGGAGAAAGTAAGAGGTACCCATAATGTAGATGCAGAATTTGCTGATCTTGTTGAAGCGAGTGAAGCGGCACGAGCTATAACTCACCCGTTTAGGAACCTTCTAGCTCGAAAGAATCGTCCACAATTTATAATAGGAGCAATTGGAATTCCTGCCTTTCAACAACTTACTGGCATGAATTCAGTTCTATTTTATGCACCTGTGATATTTCAGAGCTTGGGAATGGGGTCAGGTGCATCTTTGTTCTCATCCATCATAACAATGGCAATGCTTGTTCTTGCAACTTTCGTATCAATGGCTGTTGTTGATAAGTTCGGAAGAAGGTTTCTATTCTTGGAAGCTGGTTGCCAAATGATTATTTCCATGGTAAGTTCAATTTCATCAACTCTTTACAATTTTTAAGAATGTTGAGACGATACATTATCCGTTGAATAATTGAATGTTTTCGGTATAGTAGCCGCTCACCTGCAAGTAGAGTTATCTGATACCATGTTGAAAGCCCACCGAGCCTAACTCAACTTATAGTTGTGTCTCTAGAGTTGAGAATCGCCCAATGTTAATATTCGGAAACCCAAGACCATTCTCAATCGGTGTAGAATCACACCCCTCTCATGTGTAGGCCGATCCTTTTCTAGACTTTATCATGTTCAAATGCATTGTTAGCCCACTTGAACTATGATAATATGCGGAAAGTTCATCGAGTGTAAATCAACTATAATAACTTGCTTAGGTCAAGACCATCTCACCCTAATCGAGGCTATTCCTCATCATATTTTTTTGTGTACTTGTGCAGTTAGTTGTGGCCGTAATTCTAGCTCTGAAGTTTGGACATGGAACAACACTTCCAAAAGCAGATGGAATTGTCCTGGTGATTATGATTTGTTTGTTCGTTGCCGCTTATGGTTGGTCATGGGGACCTCTTGGATGGCTTGTACCAAGTGAGCTTTTCCCTTTAGAAACAAGATCTGCAGGCCAAAGTGTAGTGGTTTGTGTCAACCTCTTCTTCACTGCTGCAATTGCTCAATGTTTCCTTGTCTCTCTTTGTCACCTTCGATATGGGATTTTCTTGCTCTTTGCTGGTCTAATTTTAATCATGAGTCTCTTCATTTACTTCTTATTGCCCGAAACAAAACAAGTCCCCATTGAGGAGATAAGCTTATTATTCAAGAACCACTGGCTATGGAAGAATTATGTGGTCACCTCAGAGGACGAGAAGGTAGGGGCAGTTTAGTCATTCATCGAAAAATCATCGACGGAAAATTGAAATTTGGCGGGTCATTTGCATATTTGTTCATCTGAAAGAATAACCAACAATGGCGAATTTGATCGAAGCTAGCTACTAATGAAGCTCAAATCCTCGCGTAAGTGGTACAGATGGTACAGAGTTCAAATCTTACTATTCATATTCTCTTTCTCAAAAATTTGAACTTATGTAATAATTTAATGCATATCTTATAAATGGTATTTGTGATTTTCTTTGAGGGATGCCAATGGGAAACCATAAAGTCAATGTTGTGTGAATGCAAGTTGAGATATCATGTTCTATCTCATGTCTTAATGATCTTCTTAATTTTCCCTCCAATGGAATTTCACAAATCATTAAATATAAAAGTTAATGATCTAATTTCTTTTATAATGTCCAAGTGGTTAAGTAGTTGATGTTGATGCATATAGGCCCATAAGTGATAGACTCAAAGCCAATGACCAGCATTCAAGCCCTAAACCCTAAACCCATTCAAACCCAACTATCACCAAATGGAAGAGAAGATAAACCCATTCAAACCCAACTATCACCAAATGGAAGATCCTTGGTATTTTCTACTATCTGAGTGTTGTTTTATTTTTTCTTTCAAATTCAGGTTTGAAGTATCGCTCGATGGCCGAACAAGATTTCATAATGTTTGTTCTTTTGTGTCTCAGGTGTCTGACTTGTCTAAATAGTTTCGGGTAGATTTTATGTTCATTTGACATAACAATAAATTTCGATTAAAATTTCATCGTAAAAGAATAATATGAAAAGACTATTATCCTCGACAAAAACAATTCAAACTCAGATAACTCGCATTTAGACAGATCAGACATAACTAAGTTAAATTCAACCCATCAAAACAAACCCCACCCAAGTATCACTTGTCTATTGTTAGAGGAAACCCAATAGTAGGGACTAGGCTCCCAAATTAGCCTGGGTGCTCCGAGAGCTGAGCCACTGGGCTGGGCTCTCCAAGAGGTTGACTAATTGTTGAGCCTTCCCAACAACTAGTTTGAGGGTAGATCCACTAAAACTTTACAATCGCATAGTAGAATAAAATTCCAGACACACTAAACAAGTTAAATTTAGGTGTTGAACTCATTTGGAAGCCTCTTTCCAAATGAGAACACGATTATGTGATAACAATAATCACGGTTAGAGTCGGGAGGTTTTTTGAGGAGAGAGAGAGAGAGAGAGAGAGCAGTGACGTCAGCGGTGCGATTTCTTTCTTCTCCTTTTCACCTCTCGATCCCCAATACTAAACCCTAATCTTCAGCCATATCTCTTCTCAATCCGCCAAAAGAATGCATCCAAAACGCATTTAATACCCCCTTCAACCACTACCATTACTCTGAATCACAGAAAAGACAACAAAAATAAGCAGCAACAACACGCTAGTTTGGATTTCCAAGCCACGAACCCCAGGGATTGGGGGTGTTTCACATCGAGTCTCAGCTCGAGAACAATCCACATCATAACCAAGACAAAATCTCTGCAGTTATCAACACGCAAAGGTATTTCTTAAACTCTTCCTCTTCCATTCAGGCGGTTTTCTCTTTTTGCTGGTTTTCGAGTTTTTTCCTTCTTTCTGGTTTGTCTCTTTCTCTCTCTCTATCTTCATGTCACCGGTCACAACCAGTTCAGTTGAGTAGACGTACTGATGAGTAGCTGATTCCCAAGTCCCCTGCATGTCGAGCAATGATAATCTTTTGGACGAATCTCTTCATCTTCTTTCAGCTTCCAACTCTCTTTATAAACGATCATCCATTTCCCTCACCAGTCACCCTCTTCTCACATCTAACTGCAATCCTTTCTCTCTTCATATCCATGGCATCTCAATACTCTCTATCCACCCATGGCAAATTAACTCTCAAATTTACCAAACCTTCGTCCAAATAGGAGCTTCAACCAATCAATCATGGCTTTGTTGGTCGCTGAGTTTGTCCTTATGATGTTGGGCTAACCTTCATCAAGAAGATGCTACACCCTCAATCGAGATTTTTCAGAGACTGTGATTACTAGCCCACTGAAGGTCCAGTTAATACTTTTCTTATCAAACCTAAAAGCCAATTTGTTCTAGATGCCCTTAACTTTGGTCGTCCGTGGATCCTCAGAGGTATGATTTTGGTGCTTAAGGAAGCGGAGTTCCCCCTCTCGGATTCTACTGATGATTTGTTCTTTGAACCCATGAGATGTACTTTGTTTAAAGTACCTCAAGCTATTCAGAACAGGGAAGATTTTAAATTTATTTTTGGATGCATGGGTAAGATTATCAGCATCAAACCCAGAAAATTTGGTAGGGTCAATAACAACACGGTCGAGTGCACTTTCTCTATGACATCAGTCACCACTGTTAGCTGTTATTAACCCCATATTCTCAGATGGAGAAAAAGAGATCAAGATCAGTTATCAGAAGTTCCCAGGAGCCATTTGTCAATTATGTAGGATTGTTGAACACCCGTTAACAGCTGTCCCATCTTTGTTAACTCGTCTAATGAAGAAAATGATTCTGACCCAGAACCAAGGGAAGCCATCATGGAGGACCCTCTCACTTTGATTCCTGATCCACCTCAACTTCTAGCTCCACCCCCCTCTCCTGTCCATGGTATCATCCCCCCATCAGATTTTGTAATCTTCAGGGAAGAGAATTCGTAATATCTCTAGACCTTCCTCTGCTGGCACCTCTAATCAATCAGTGGAGGAATCTCAGGAGGATTCCACGATGCTTGAGAGTGTAGAAGCTAGGAGACTCTTGCAAGAATCATTGCTTCTCTCCCATAGTTTGAATATACTCACCATGCAGGGGCACAGGATGAAGCTACTCTATCAGTCTCGTCTTCTCACTAGTTCTTATCTGGTTTTCTTTTAGTTTGTTTATTTTCTGTTGCAACGTTTTAGGTCTTACTTGTCGTACTGGCTTGTATTTTGTGTTTGCTCTTAGTTTGAGTGTGGTTAGTGTCAGTTTGGTTATTCTATTTTGACTATAGTCCATATCCGGACTATTTTTGGTTAGTGGTTGTAGGCTGAACTGGGGTGGTACTAGACACTCCAGTTTCAGTCGCTTTGATTGTAGTAGTCAGTTAAGAGAATATTATCTTTCTTTTGGTTAGTTTCTTCTTCCTTTGCCAGTTCCTTTTCCCTTCTGTCCCTTTTCAGTTCAACTATTCGTATATTATTTTTGGTTGTTTTCTTTTCATTCTGCTAGGTTTCTGTTATAGCTGTGGCTGTTCAGGTGGTTTATTCTGATTTTCTGCTTTCTTGGTTGGTTATTTGTAGTATTTGTGTTTGTGTGATTTTCTGCTTTCTTGGTCCGCTAGGAGCTGCGAGAAGAGTGGGTTTCTACTCTTTGCTGGTCTCTTGGTAGGGGTGGTTGTAGACTCTTACCTGCTGTCGGTGGGGGCCTTTAGGTTTTGGGGGCCTTTAGGTTTTGGGCCTTTTCAGGCTTGAGCTTGCTCTTCTCTTTGAGGAGTATAGATTTATAGTCATCCCTAGTCTGATTGATCGGGGAAGTTAAGTTTTAGCCTATTCTGTAGGCCGCGGCTTTGGGGAATAAAGAAAATTTTCCGGGGAATAAATTCTCGAGGGAATCCAGATTTTTTTGAAAATTCTCCGGGGAATAAATTTTTATGGGGAATACAAAATACATTTTTTTGAAAGTTCTCCTCCATCTCATCTGTTCTCTCTGCCACTTCATCTTCTCGACACCTCATCATCTTCTCCGGTGAAAGTCGCCGGCCGGCAAATTTTTCGGCCGGCGACCTTCAAATATAAATTTTTTTTTTCTTTTCTCTCTCCTCTCTCTTTCTAAATTTTTTTTTCTTTTCTTTCTCTCTCTAGAACAGATCTAGAGAGAGAGAAGGTCTGTTGAAATCTGAACATGCCCAGACTTGCTTAAAACACTAATCAATCTGTTGAAATCTGATAATTCTTGTTTCATACCAAATTTCTTTTCCATTTTTTTGGAATGTTTCAATTGCTTCATGGGGTTTTTTAGCTCGAATATATCTTCGTTCGATTAATCCGAATGTCTCCCTGGTCAATAAACCTTTAACCTTCATAGAACCAACTATATCCCAAATCAATTTGAACTGTTTGATTTTGCCCAGACCTTCAATTAGGGCATTGTAAGTATCAGTAGTGTGTTTGAAAGAAGTACTATTACTACAGTGGTGGTGATTCATGGAAAGAATTTTACTGAGTTTCTCACAATCTAAATCAAGATTGGTATTACCACTACTTCTACTACTAGAAAAGTTGTCATCTTTATCAGTAATAGTAGAAGAATGTGAAGTTAGGGTTTTGTGGCAAACATTGTTGGTGACCTCCTCAATGAATATGTGAGGATACTTCTTAGGAAAATCACCATGGATTGATCTGAAAAGGAAATGAGGGAAACCCATAACCTGATGATGAAACCCGTGAGGGTTAAGAAGAGATGGGTGGCTTGTTTTGGCATCTTCAAACGTTAAAAAAAAAAAAAATTTAGAGACAGAGAGGAGAGAGAAAATTAAAAAAAGAAGTTTTTTTTTTTAATGTTTGAAGGTCGCCGGCCGGCGACTTTTGCCGGAGAAGATGATGAGGTGTCGAGAAGATGAAGTGGTAGAGAGAGGTGATGAGATGGAGGAGCCTTTTTTTATAGCATCTTCTAAAATTAGAATCCCCTTAGCAATAAAAAGAAACATAAAAAGTCAATCTTATTTGACTAGTTTTAAGAAAAGTCTTTATTCCCCGGAGAATTTTCTTTATTCCCCAAAGCCGCGGCCATTCTGTAGTCGGACTTTGCCTCGGGTTGAGGTGATATCACCTTTAGTTATCCCCAGTCTCTTGGTCGGGGGTGCCTCTAGTTCCCCTTTTTTCTGTTTGCGGGGGTTCTCGAGGTCCTAGATCTCTTACTGGGTTTGAGGTAGAGGGTGCCTCTATAGCCTTCCTCTTAGGTTTGGATCTGTGAGTTTAGAATCCGTTTAGCTTTATGGATTTATCGGTTCTGGCTTGGAATGTTCGGGGTTGTGGAAATTTTGCTAATCATAAACATCTTAGACGTCTTATCAATGAAAACAAACCTGACTTCATTTTCCAGTCGAAAACCAAATGCATTAACACGAACATCGATAAAATTCTGAATTACAATAACATCTATAACAAACAAGTGATAGACCTGATTAATAGAGCGGGTGGACTAGCCCTTTTCTGGTCTCCTCATTTTGACATAGAAATTAAATATGCGGATAGTAACATGGTTCATTTTAAAGGCAAACAGGTGGATAATGGGAATACTTTTTACCTCATTGGCTTCTACGGATGACCTTATAACAAAAACAAAATGAAGCCATGGGATATTTTGGCCCATAACACTCCTGATAACAATTACCCCTAGCTTGTTATTGGTGACCTAAACTGTATCCTTGACCAAACTGAGAAATTGGGTGGTAAAGCTGCCCGTAACCCGACCATTTTTACAATGTAAACAGACTATTAACAATCTGGGCCTTCATGACATTGGATTTGTGGGTTACCCTTATACGTGGTCTAATAAACAATTTACAGGTACTCTGATTCAAGAGAGGCTCGACCGCGCTTTGGTTAATTATAAGTGGCTCACCATCTTCCCTCAGTCTAAACTCACTCATCTCCCTGCTCTAGGCTCGGATCACAACCCTATCCTCCTCACTACTAAGTCAAACTCTTCTCTCGGACGCAAGCCATTCAAGTTTATCCGCACCTGGATGTCCCATCCCAACTGTGCTCAGTTCATCAAATCTAACTAGCTAACCATTCCACACCCTATTCAAGCTAAGCTGAACTCCCTAGCAATTAAGCTCTCTAAGTGGAATAAAGAAATTTTTGATCACCTGGATAATAATATCAAGCAACTCACGCAAAAACTCCAATCCATTAAGAATGCAGATGCTTTTAAGGATGTGTTCTCCCTGATTGAAACTCTGCTCCTTCAACAAGAGAGCTTGTGGAATGAGAAGTCTAGAATATCTAATATCAACTTAGGAGACAGAAACACCCAATACTTTCATGCTAAAGCCACCACTAGAAATCGCAAAAATCAAATCCATTCTATTAAAAGGGAGGATAATTCGTGGACCACTGACGAGGCTGAAATCTCTTCCATATTCTCTAATCACATTCGGAATATCTCCTCTACGGCTGGTTCCACTTTTTTTTCCAATCTAATAAAGTGCTTCTCTCCCCAGATTTATTTCTCTCAGAATGAGGCTTTGATTGCGATTCCGGTGGAGGAAGAAATCCGGACATCTATTCTATCCCTTAAATCGGGAGCGGCTCCTGGTCCTGATGGATACCCTCCCCTCTTCTACCAGGCCAACTGGGATACTGTGAAGGATGACATTATTCTCATGGTTTCTAATTTCTTTAGAAACGCGATTCTACCTGAGCGTTGTAACCAAACACACATTTGTCTTCTTCCTAAAACTAAAACCCCTCAAACTCCAGCTGATTATAGACCCATCAGTCTGCTCAACACCGCATATAAAATCATTACCAAAATCCTTGCTAATAGATTCAAACCTGTCTTGACTGATATCATCTCTCCTTTCCAGGCGGCGTATGTGCCAGGAAGACAAATCACGGATAATACCATCATTAGCCAAGAACTCATTCACTCCTATAAGAAAGTTAAGGGAGCTAGTAGCTATTTCGATCTCAAATCAGATATGTCCAAAGCCTTTGACAGGATTGAATGGAGTTATGTGGATAGCATTATGAAATTGATGGGAGGTCTCAGTAGGCTTTCAGAGAAGAATAATAATCAATCCTCCTTTATAGGCTTTCCTATTCCTAACTCTGATATCACTATCAAGTATTTTCTCTTCGCAGACGACTGTATCATTTTTGGGAAAAAATCGCTTGATAATATCTACCATCTTAAGCTCATTCTGAAGGAATTTAGTGATGCTTCTGGTCAGATGATTAACTATTCCAAGTCTAATATTTTCTTCTCCAATAACTCACACCCGAAGTTTTAACGTATGATCATTAGGGAACTCAAAGTTCATCAATCTTCAGCTGGTGACAAATACCTTGGTACTAATCTGTTCATCGACCGTAACAAGAAACAAGCCTTCCAACCTCTTCTCTCTCAAATCAAAAACAAACTTGGCAAATGGCAAACTCATCTCCTCTCTCAAGCTGGTCGCTCGGTGGTGCTCTCCACCATCGCAGCGGCTGTTCCTCGATACCAAATGCAGTGCTTCGCCATTCCTTAAGGCATTTGCACCAGCATTGAGTCTCTTCAAAGGACTTTTTGGTGGGGAAAATCCAAAACCTTCCACACTATAAACTGGTCAGCCATTTGCAAGCCTCGCAAACTTGGAGGACTGGGTTTTCGTCTCCCCTCTCTTGATAATCAAGCTTTTCTCAACAAGATTAATTGGCGCCTGATCAACAATCCCCAAGCGGTGTGGGTTAAAGTGCTCAAAGGAAAATATTTCCACAAATCTCATAAACCCACTCCCCCTAAAGCTAACCAATCTTGGCCCTGGAAATCCATCACTAAACAGTTCAATCAGATGGAGGGTCTGGTCTTCTGGGATATCAACAATGGTCATAATATTAATATCTGGCAGGATTTTTGAATTCCCAATCATCCCCCCTCCCCCATCACAAATCAAAGAGGGACGAACCTGGAACGGGTGGCACAACTAATTACCAATAATAACTAGAATATAGATTTTATTAATAATTGTTTTAATAGTGAAATCTGCAGCTCAATTCTAAGCATAAATCTACTGGAAAATCAAGAGGATAGACCGATATGGAAGTGCTAACCAAATGCAGGACCATAACGATTGGTTTTTTATTTGGAACATGAATACGATACCTCGCATCAAACTATTTCTATGGAAATGTTGTACGAACAGTCTACCAGTTAGTGCTAGCCAACGGGCCGTGCCGTTCCGTGCCCAGACCACAAAGGTCTGGGCACAGAAACGGCCCATGGGAACGGCCCAGCCGTTTCTGTTGCGTTTCTGGCTGTTTCCGTAGTCGTTCCCGTAGTCGTTCTCGTGGCCGTTCCGTGGCGTTTCTGTAGTCGTTCCCTTGGTCGTTCCCGTAGTCGTTCTCGTGACCGTTCCGTGGCATTCCCGTGGCTCCGCCATTCATAAATATTTTTTTTACTTGTCAAAAAAAAAGTAATAAAAGAAACATTACATTTTTTTTCAAGTAAAAAATTGTGATGTACAAAAACTTTAGAGTTTATGTCATATCTTTGTTATTTTATTGGAAAAGAGTTGTATAAAGATTCTCCACATTTACTTTATATTTTGTGGTTTAGGTGTGGGACTATCTTTACCACTTTATTTGTTTATTTTTTTGAAAAAAAGTTTTAGTTTGTTTCAACGAAAAAAAATCTAAGTAAAAAAAAATAAAGTAAAACCTCTTTTGTTAAATTCAAGTATTACTTTTTTTTTTTTTAAATATTACTTCTTTTTTAATTCAAGTATTACTTTTTTTTTAATGTTTTTTCTTTTTGTAATATAAAGTAGTTGTCATGAAAATCTAACAATTTGTAAACACGTTAGAATATTAGATGAATGAAGTAAAACTATAAACAAAATAAAAATCGAAATAACTCTTTATTAATGTGAAAAAGATTAAATTTGCATCACTATAGTTTAGATACATCCCAACTAGGTTGACACCCACCTAACTATCAATCATTTGCAAAAAAAAACACAAAAGAATAATACAAAATTGACTTAATAATAGAAATCATCACTATCACCAATTTCATCACAATGGGGTGGGGGTGTACAACAGAGGGTGTTGTACACCATAAGTAACTTTTTAAAATAAAAAAAGTAAAAAGTGTTTTGAGGATGTTAGTACACCCTAGGTAATTCTTAAAAATTCAAATAACTAAATTGGGCCGTTGCTAGCGTGTCGTTGTTGCCGTTTCTGTTCCATGTCGTTCCGTGTCCACGGGTCGTGCCGTGTACGATCCGTTCCGTGTCGTTCCTGCGTGTCTAATGGGCCGTGTTTAACGGGTCTGGGGCTCTAAAATCCCATCCCCGACACGGCACGCCAGACCCGTGACGGGTCGGCACGGCACGGAACGGACCGTTCCGTGCCGTTCCGTGTCCTCAAATAAACGGGCCGTGCCGGTCCGTTTCCGTGTCGGCACGACCCGTTGGCCACCACTACTACCAGTTAAAGCAAAAATAGGTAAATATATTAGAAACTACTACTCCTGTATCGTTTGTAATGGGGACGAAACCATAGACCATGTAATGCTTCATTGTACTTTTGCGAAAGCCATTTGACTCCATTTTTAGGTTCGAACGGATCAACTATCTACAGTTAATCAATGGATACAACAATAGAAAACCTTAGACGATGAAACTATCACTTTATATGCAAAAATAATATGGTTCATTTGGAAAGCTAGGTACAAAAATTGTTTCTCCACGAATAAGCAAAACCCAAAACAAATGATAGAGAGGATTGATAACACCTCGACCACTCCACTCAAGATTGAGACTAGTATTACTAACAAATGCAGGGTCAAAACCAAGCAACAAACATGGAGACCTCCATCGACACCATTCCTGAAGTTAAACGTCGATGCCTCATTTTCGATTCTCACTGAACCGGCCGGGATAAGATGCATTATACGAGATGAAGAAGCAAATTTTATCATTGCAGCAGCTGACTCAGTTCGATGCCAGAACGCAGAAGAAGGCGAAAGCTTGGCTATTCTCTCTAGCATTTTATGGGCTATTCAACTGAACATTATCCACGCGCATGTAGAAAGTGACAATCAAGCATTAATAATGTTCATCAACGAAAAAATTGTTGGGCTTCATTGGTAATCCAAAAGAATCATGCAACAAGTGATGGACCTCAAAGACAAATTCGCTATCCTAATCTTCACCTTTGTTCTTAGAAACTGCAATGCTCAGGCGGATGCACTCGCGAAATGGGGTCGTAGAAATGGACATAGGAAAATTTGGAATTGTACCTTCTTTTATTTCTGGTTTACACTAGAGACCTTGTAATGCTGTGTTTCTTTAATTTAAGTTTATTTCATCAAAAAAAAATGAGAACACAAAAATTTAAAGGCTCCTAAAATAAGATGATAGCTTGTACTGGTTTTGCTATGAGGGAGCGGCTAAAAGCACTCGTTAAGAATGTTGTTAGCCCACGTTGGTGGAGATTGACCAAGGTCAATATCTTTTCACCACAAACATCTATTGGCACCCGCTGAATTTTTTGTACACGGATCAACCCGTCCGAAAATACGGACTACGTTAGCACTCGGGCCAGTCAGAGGGGGTTTCAGACTGGTCAATCTGAATCCTGTCGGACTGACCAGTCTGAAACCCCTCGGACTGGCCTGAGTCCAAACCTAGTCCGTGATTAGAGTTGTCGGGAGTATTTTTAATGGTGGTTTTGAATCAAATTTTTTTCTCTCTCTAACGCCTCATATCATAGATCAAGGTTGATTTGAAATCAAAGTTTTTTTCATAATTGTTTTACTCTCTTTCTCTCTCTAAAACAAGGTTCTTTATCTCTCTAACTCATTTTTTTTTATTAAAACCACAATTACATTCATAAGTGAAATTGATCCACAACATTACATGGTATGAGAAATTTTATTCCTCTGAGAACTATATGAGAGCTATATAGTAAAGTTCTGCACAGAACTTTCGTATGTAAAGTGCCTCATGAAGGGAAATGAATTAACAAGACAAAGACATAATGAAAGGACCCTAAAGGTCATACAATGAAAATATCATCAAGATCGAGAATGAAAAAACCCTAAAGGTCGTACAATGAAAAGATCATCAAGATCGAGAATGAAAAAACCCTAAAGGTCGACAGATATATTATTATAATTTTGTATGAAGGATGAACGAAGTAGACGTTGTTGATGGAATAATATGTTGTCTTTTTGATTGTATAAGTTGTTATCCTCTTGATTGAATTGAAGCGTAGTTGTCTGATAATGCTTCAAATAATACAAATCATATAAAAGAGAACATTATCAAATCAGCGAGGCTATTACTTTCTCTCTGAAAAACTCATCAAAAGGAATCAAACCAAATTGAAGAGAACATCATCAAATCGAAGAGAACATCTCGGCGTCATGAATTTCTTTGTAAAACAATGCATAAATATAAGACAACATCATCAAATCGAATCAAACCAAATCATCAAGTCCTCATCCCCAAATCTATAGATACCCCTGTAACTTTAATAAATTCGTAAATCAATCACAAATTGGAGAAGAAGGAAACAATTACGGATCTCTGATAATGAAACCATAAAAATGCCCTAATTATCACAAATTGGGGAAGAATGAAACTGTTACAGATGTCTATTGGTGAAACCATAAAAATACCCTAATATATAGGTAGGGCAACCCTTCATCTCTGTGTAATCTCCCTCTATTTGTGAGATCAAGATGAGAGAGTACTACCAAAAATATTAAAAGAAAATACATACTAAGAGGAAATCCCAGAGAAGGAAATCTTTCACCGGAATATTGAAGATTTCTGATTCGCTCTATAGTGGAGATCTCGGATTACAAGGAGTATTGAAGATGGCAGTTTTCTTTTTTCTCGAGAGAGAAAGTCTTTCATCTGATCTTTTTTCATCTCCCTAACTCATTGTTTATTAATGATGATGGTATTAGAAACAAGATTGTTTTGATGATAAAGTGTTTGATTACGATTCGAAGAAAGAGAATAGATGAAGAAGAAGGAGAAGAACAAGAAGAAGAAGAGAGGTCCACCACCCTTTGGTGTAGTGGTAGGACATCCCTCTTAAGACCATGAGGTCTTGGGATCGAATCTCGGTAGAAGCAGTTTATCACCAAAATTTATCTCATGTAATTTAGACACAAAGTAGATGTTGTCGGGCTTTAGACCTCTTTAATCTTTGGTTTAACTTAGGCGGTTATCGTGCTTATCACATCTTAATGATGTATCAATGCCTTGTAACGATCAACGTAGATCGTAGTCGATTTCTCAAAAAAAGGGGTTGGATGGGTGCTTCCGTAGTAGACACCCAGTCCGTACCGGATGCAGTCCGTACCGGATGCCTACAGAGGTCGAAGGCTAACAACACTTTTAGCCGGTGCTATAAGCCGCTCCCTTGCTGTGAAGGCTGGAGTCTGGAACTGTGGACGATGTGGACGAGGCTATTGACCAAACTAATTTGGTAAAAATCGTAGAAGTTCATCGGATTAGGCCTCTGACTTTTTGAGGATTGGTTGCTTTTGTCCCTCCTCCAACTGCTCCTATAAAGAAAACTGCCATGTCCATATTGTCTTACAAAGATTGTGTCAAAAATTTGAAACCTAATTTTTAAGTATTTTATAGTTAACTTGTGTTCTCAGTCTAAAGAATTTCATTATTCTTTAGTCATGTTCAACCAGACCATAAACCTCTTACACTTGGACGAGCTGTTTTCCTTTCAAATTTTGTTGACTTTTAATCGAAGATGTTGATCGAATAGGTAAAAATAACATTTACAGACGAGCTATGACCAATTCTAACATATATATAAAGAAATCAAGAGATCTGTAATATGAAAAACTAAAATAAAATAAATTTACGTAACAAATTAAATTAGTGTTTTTGTATGTTTCCCACTGAAAGAGTAGTGGTTTGGTCTGGAATTTTAACAAGAAAAAACTTGATTTGACCTAATCAATTACGATAATGCGCATTTTTTCCAAGAAGAGTGCTTTAGATTCAACAATGAAGTGAAAGGCTTACATCGAAACTCCATTTCCGTTTTATTTAAGATACAACCAAGAGCCCTTCAAGAAAAGAAAAGTAGATTTGCTTTGGTCTTGTATTGGATTCTAAAATATTAAGGATTTGGTGTTGAATTTTAACAAGAAAAACTTGATTAGACCTAAATACCTAATCAATTTACAAGATTAATCTAAATTAAATTACTCAGCATGTTTAAATCCATTTTTATGAAATCAATATTCTATACTATATTGTAAGGACTCAATAATTAAAGTCACCAACAACTGTTTGGGAGTTGGTTGTGCATCTGCTTCGAAAACTCTGAAGTCACACGGTAGAGACGAAATCCATCATTCATTGACTTGTGTCAAAGGTCATTAACTCTTGGAGTAAATATGAGAAAATTAAAAGTATTCCAAGTCAAACAGCATTTGAGGTTAGAGGATGAGAGACTAAACTCATTCTATATGATATGATTATAGAATGATTTCTAAAAGTACATAAATTTTACAATCAAACTAAAATATCAAAAACTCGGTGAAAAATGGAAGAAATTTACGTATATTTTTATTATTTTTGTAGAAAGAAAAAGTCACCGTAACGCGTAGTTCGTTGGGTCAAATCCAATGTAATCACGTCCCTAATGTCAATTAAACATTATATTAATCTACCTTTTTCTGAATTCATGCATTATATAAGATCTCCAAATTTACATGCTTATTACAAGCAATATGGATCTAACCTATTTTCTCTTCTTACTATTTCTTCCCGTGTCCTTCTATTTTGTCAAGTTGCTCTACCAAGGTGGTGGTTTTGGTGGTAGAAAGCTTAGGGATGTCAACGGGGCGGGTTTGGGACGGTTCATCCCCTTCCCAACTCCGTCCCGTTAGTAAACGGGTTTTACCATAACCGTCCCAATAATTAATCGGGATGGATATTCAATTACCATAACCGTCCCAATTAAAAATTGCTAAACCATTACCGACCCGCCCCGCCCCTCCCCGTTTAATATAAAACGAGTCGGGTCGGGTCGGGTTCAATGTATTTTGTTTCACAAAAGTTATTTTAGTTTGAAGTAACATAACAATTGTTAACACAACTTTGTAAGACTTTGAGTTTATCAATCATA
>BEHA01000984.1:137943-163227 GCA_002897215.1 Eschscholzia californica subsp. californica | reverse complement strand
ACTCCAAGAAATCCAAGTAATAGTTATTTTATTGCCACCCAAATAAGAAAAAGAAAGAGAAGGAAGAAATTAGATCTAGAAAGAAGTTGGAAAGAAGAGATGAAGAGGGTAAAGATGATAGAAGAATATGAAAGGAAGAAGAAGAAGACTATTAATGGAAGAAAGAATAGTGGTAGAGAAGAAGTAGTAGTAGAGAAAGATGGAAAAATAATGGAAAAGATGGATTAGGTTGGGAAAATAGATAATAGGTTAGAGAAAGAAAAGTAGAGAAGAGAAGGTAAGGGAATAGAGAAGAAGGATATTGAGAGGGTTTGCAAGTCTAGGTTTTAATGGAGGAGAAAGGTGCTATTTATAGATGGGTTAGGGTTTTGGTTGGGTTAAATGGTAAAAAGAATTAAAAGGAAGGGTTACTTTTGGAATTTAATGGGTTAAAATCACAAAATAGGGTTTGGAATGGGACATGTGTCGGCTGGATCAATTGGGTGAAACCCGGATGTTAAGGTGTGGGAGCAATTATGGTGTTAAGTTGAGAGAGACACAGCAGCCGTCGGATGAAGGGAGCACGGGATCTGGAGGCTGCTAAGGTGACACGCGTCTGGGACTACGGGTTCTAACTTGCTTCGGGTGCACGGGATCTGGAAATATAACTTGAATCTCGGAAACCGTTGGATCTGATTTGCGCGGAAGGTTGCGGCTGAGATTAAGACGTTGGCACGGGACCACTTAATTAAGCTGGGACGTGTTGTACCGAATCATGCCTTAAGGGTCCGATTCGATGCGTAGCGGAAATACGGGAATGGGATACACCCGCCTCTGCAGCGCGCCACGTGTTCCTCGGTGTACCGCGTGCCAAATTTGTGCCCGACACTGTCCCGAGTATTGACCAAATATGCACCAAATGTTGACCTGACTTTGACCTTACATTTTTCACTCATCCGGACTCCGAATTGACTTCCGTTTTCTCCTACGAACTCGTCTCGACCTCTACTTTTCAACCACGCACTGACCTTGGCCAAATTACCAGATTGTCCTTGACTCCAAATGACCAAAATACCCTTCATTCATCTTTTCCTCGTTTTTAACCGTTTTTCACATCTAACTCCGCAAAAGACACCTAATCAAGAAAACCAACCATTTTATTATAATAAAGACTCGAAACCGACTAACTTGGCTAAATTAAACGACTTAGATGGGACATTTTCATGACCCATCAGGGAGTCTGAAGCCCAGACCACCTTCTTTCTTGGGTTTGCAAATTTGGGACCATTTGATTGTATGAATGGACTTTACTTTTCCCCACCAAAAAGACCTTTGCAAGGTCTCAATGCGATTGCTTATACCCTTTGGAATGGCAAAGCATTGCATTTGGTATAGGGGAACGGCCGCCGCTATGGTGGAAACCACAATCGAGCGGCCAGCTTGGGATAGAAGATTGGTATGCCACTTAGAAAGTTTATTCTGGATTTGAGAAATCAGGGAGGAGAAGATTTGTTTTTTATTGGCTCCGATGAATAGATGGGTGCCTAAATACTTGTCCAAATTGGTGGATTGATGCACTTTGAGAGTGCGAATGATCAAGCGTTTGAACTTGGGGTGGGTGTTTTTAGAGAAAAAGATGGTAGACTTGGAGTAATTGATGACTTGACCCGAATTCTTTCCAAAGATATCGAGGATGTTCATTAAGTTGTTGATGTTGTCGAGAGAATTTCTGCCAAAAATAATACAATCATCCGCAAACAACAAATATCTAATGGAAAGATTGGAGTTGGGAATAGGGAAGCCAATGAATTCAGGGAGATTACTAGAATTCTCAAGTAGTCTGCTCAACCCTTCCATCGCCAGAGTAAAAAGGAAGGGGGATAGGGGATCCCCTTGTCTAATGCCTCGAGAGACATTGAAAGAAGGGCCCGGTCTCCCATTAATAAGGACTGCCATCGAGGAGGTGGCAATGCAAGAGTGAATCATATTAATCCATTTCTCCGCAAATCCCAGCCTTGACATGATAAGTTCGAGATAGGACCATTCTACCCGATCAAAGGCTTTTGACATGTCCAGTTTGAGCCCAAAGTAGCTTTTGGATCCTCGCGTCTTTTTAAAAAAGTGCGCTAGCTCCTGGCTGATGATGATATTATCCGTAATTTGTCTTCCCGGAACATAAGCCGCTTGAAAAGGGGAAATCAGGGTAGGCAGAGTGCTTTTGAGCCGGTTGGCTAGGACTTTTGCAATAATTTTGTAAGTGGTGTTAAGCAAGCTGATCGGTCTGTAATCTGAGGTGTACTGCGGAGTCTTAGTTTTGGGGATAAGACAAATGTGGGTGTGATTGGCCATCTCTGGGAGGAAATTATACTGGAAGAAATTCTTGACTACAATTTCTATATCCCTATTGACTGTATCCCAATTGGCTTGATAGAAGTAAGGGGGATAACCGTCGGGTCCTGGAGCTGCATTTGGTTTAAGAGAGAACACTGCATTTTTTATTTCCTCTTTGTTTGGCGTCGCTGTTATCATCATATTTTGAGCTTCAGTGATTTGGATAGAGAAAAGGTTCAGGATGTTGTTCTCCACAGCATGCCCATTAGTGGTAGATATATTCTTAAGATTAGTTTGAAAGATTCTCGTTATTTCGCTATGCTCATTGGTCCAAGAGTTGTCTTCCTTTTTAATAGTCATGATTTGATTTTTCCTACCTCTATGAATCACTTTCGAATGAAAATACTTAGTATTTCTATCTCCTAATTGAATGTTGGCGATTCTCGATTTTTCGCGCCACAGACTTTCTTGTTGATTATAAGCTTCTTCCAGTTCTTTAGAGAGTCTGTGGAAAGAGTTTTGGTCTCTGATCCTCTGAAGTTGATTAGTCAGACTCTTGATCTTGTTATCAATATGCCCAAAAACGTCTTTGTTCCACCTCGAAAGATGCCCCGCCAACTGGTTAAGCGACAGCTGAATATGAGGGGGATTAAAATTCCATTTCTCATGAATGAAATTGCTACACTCTGGATGAGACATCCAGGTGCGAATAAACTTAAACGGTTTGGGACCTAGTCTAGGCTTGGGATTAGTTGTCGGCAGAATGGGGTTGTGGTCAGATCCTACCCCTGGGAGATGGATGAGATTAGTTCCGGGGAATTCTATTAACCATTGGTCATTTGTGAGCGCCCGATCCAGTCGCTCTTGGATCAGGTTTCCCGAGAATTGCCTATTCGACCAAGTGTAAGGGTAACCATTGAAACCCACATCCCGGACCCCTAAATTATTTATCATGCTATTTATACTTCGAACATGGACCGGGAAGTTTCGACTACCTCCCATTTTCTCATCTGGGTGAAGAATAGTGTTCTAATCCCCTATTATGACCCATGGTAAGTTATTATTTGGCGCTAAACGAACCAAAGTCTGCCATGGGTCCATGCGATTATGTTTGTAGGGGCTCCCGTAGAAACAAGATAAAGTAAAGCTAGAGTTATCGGGCATGAAAGAGGCTCGGGCCTGAATTATATTTCTATCAGCGTGCACTATTTCCATATCTATATTCTTAGTCCAGAAAAGGCCTAGCCCCCCCGCCTTATTATTGGGCTCCACTGTGTAATGTGTGTAGTCCATACCCAAATTCAGAAGTTTGTTAATATTAGTGTTCATGCATTTAGTTTCAGAGAGAAATATAACCTCCGGCTTATGTTCTCTAATCAGGGTCCACAGATGTTTTCGGTTAAGATAGTTGCCGCAACCTCTAACGTTCCAGGCTAGGGTGGTCCATCCAGTCTTAGGCTTATCCATCTAAGGACGGTATAAATGGAGTGCCTATAACTCACAACAAGACCCCCAATCACCGGTCGCGTCTGTGAGCACCACGGCAACCCCACTGACTAAGGGCCCTCCTATATGCTTTGGGTCTCAAAAACTAAGGGCACTCCTATATACTCAGGGTCTCTAAATCTAAGGGCACACCTATATACTCAGGGTCTCTAAATCTAAGGGCACCCCTGAACACAAAACAAGAGAAGAAAACCAAAGCAAGCTACAAAGCAGAGAAATGACACTAAACAAGCATTAACTAGCTATTCAAGCCAACGAAAAGACAGTAAAAACAAGAAAGACACTAAACACACCACTGGGCTCAGATGGTACCCTGGCAAGAAAACCAAAAGGAAGACCTTGTCTCAATGTCTATACCATTGAGCTAGGCAAGGTCTCCGATTACCCTCCAATCCTCACTGTGAAAGGAGCTAATTTTTCTTGCAAGTGTACCAACCGAAACACAAAAGCCAGCACTAGAAACAAAAGACCCAACAGCTAGACCCACCAACCAAACACGACACAGCCAAACTAAAAGAACTAAAGACTCGAACCCACTACAGCAGACTCGAAATACAGACTAAAGAAGTAGACTACTCGGGTAGATGGTAGTCCTCTGCCTCCTCCCTGTTGGTCATGATGTCCAGGCTCCTGTTTAAGAACAATGATTCTTCCAGCATTCTTTGATCTTCCACCGAATCTTCTGATGGGTCAGATGAGATAGAATGGTGACTCGACCTAGCTCGAGTACGCTTACCAGTAGGTGATAAGAGCTGATGTGGTGGTATAGGATGGTGGACTGGGGAAGGTGGAGGTGCCACTGGCTCAGGGGCAGTAGGAGTGTAGTCTGGGGACAATACAATGGTGGTATCCGTGGGGTCTTGGTTGGATTCTTCCTCATCAGAAGATTCAGGATTGATAGAGGGACATCGAGTGAGAGGATGTTCTACTATCCTACATTGTTGACATATTGCTCCCGGGAACTTCTGGTAACTTAACTTAATCTCCATCTCTCTGTCCACAAAGATGGGATTGAAAACAGCAAGAAGTGGAGTCCTCACATCATAGAGGAAGTGCACCCGAATGATTTGGTTATTGACAAACCCTAAATTCCTTGGCTTTATCTGGATTATTTTTCCCATCCGTTCAAAGATGATTTCCAAGTCCACCCTGTTTTGGATAGCAAGAGGGAGGCGATAAAGAGTGCACCACATAGGTTCATAAAACAAGTCATGAACATCCTCTGTAAGGGGAAAGTCAACTTGTTTTAACACCACCATCATCCCCCTCATAATCCAAGGTCGTCCAAAATTCAATGCATTGAGAATAAACAGACTCTTAGGTTTGATTAAGAAAGTGTTAATGGGTCCATCTACCTCGAAATAGTCACAGTCCCTAAAGAACCTGGATTGCGGGTAGAGGAGCCTCTTGAGTTGGTTTAACGAAGCCGCATAAGGACAACACCACCTTGCTACGAATCCCTGATTGATTGGTTGTAGCTCCTAGTTTGTCGAGGGTTTTGAGTAACGAAGAGATAGTCTTCCTCTGTTAGCTGTCGCATAGTGAGTGGCCATCGAATCAAAAGAGAAGGTTTAGAGATAAAGATGGAGGGTTGAGAGCAAGGAGACGAAGGTGTTCAGAAGGGAAGGGTGAGCTTTAAGGACAGAGAACAGAAGAGTGGTGGTTAACTGGAAGATGGCCGGATGTTTATAAAGAATGAAGGAGCTTGGCATCCAAAATACCATGATTGTCGTGCATGCAAGGGGATTGGTGGAGGGCCTGCTACCCGAGCTGTCTACTCAGCCTAAAATGACCTTTGACATCCCTTACGCCCGAGAAAACCTAATTACTTCTCGACTACTACCTAAATCCAACTAGATAAAACAAAAACGAGAGATAGAAGGGGAATAGTAATGATGAGCAGTGAGTTTAAAGGTTACTTATCTCAAGGTTTGGCCTGCATGCATGTATTTAATGACGTCGGCTCTCGTTCTTTGGGTGGATTAGCGTCTGCTTATTCCTTCTTCCAACCAATCTGGTTGTTCTTCTTGGGAATGCACACTGTTCTGTTGGCGTGTGAGATCTCGATTTAATGATGGATGATCTTGGTGTTAATTACTCCGATGGGAATAGGAAAGGGTTTCTTAATTGTTCTTTGAATAATAATGGTGAAAGCTTGACTAGTGATGAAGGAAGAGTAATGGTGCTTGAAGGAGGTTGCAGCTAGGGTTTACGAAAAGGAGAGAGGAAAAACCTAAGGAAGGTGACGTCAGCCCAGACGTTCTCTCTCCTCAAAAAACCTAAATGCACAATAGACATGGTACGCAGCTAGAAAGATATAAAACATTTCCAACTTAAGAAAAAAAATATTTACATGCAGCAACATTACACAAAACTGAACTGCAACGGAAGCTTGTTCGAGTAACTCCAATAAGACGGCTTCAGTAGGTATGTCATAAGGCTATTGCTGCAAAATGTCAAATAACTTATCAAGTATCAAGAGATGGAAAGATTAACCCATATGGTAGTGCTAAGAGTGAAAAGGGTCAGAATAAATTATTGACAACAATAATAAAATTCAAAACAGGATTCCCTGAAATATTGATTCAAGCATAGACCGGTTTTCATTGTGATATTTGTTATTGCTTTCAGCCCTTTTGCAAAAAAATTATCCTTGATTATCATCACAAATCTTGCTCAACACTTGTGACCTATAAAACATATTTCATTGTGCTCCTTGTTACTGCTTTCAACCCTTTTGAAAAGAATTACTATTCTATATTATCATGACAAATCTTGCTCACCACTTCTGATCTATAAAGCATTTCAGAAGAACTTAAACTGCAAGCGAGACATATTTTATCTGAAAAAGAACTTCAAATTTGAAACAAGGAACAAAGTAAAACCACAAATAAGAGAATTTTATGCGATAGAGTTTTCACATATTTTGAAAGATTTGATCCAAGACAAACTATTAATAGTAAGCTCACCAAAAATTTGCAGATAGCCCAGACGGAGAAATATATTTGCTCCTGTCAAACTTGCAATAGCCATAACCATGAAATTGAATCTCTTCTAACTATTCTCTTAGTATAATATAAAATTCAATTAAAATAGGGCATTTTGTATAGAATAATTTACAGGAAATAAGTAACCGGAAATAAGTAAACGGACACTGCATGGTAAATATATCTTATCCACTGTTAAATATCATTACTCCTCGAACACATCTAAATTGAAGCGCATAGAAGACGGGAAAAAAGAGTATGATATAACACAGATAATGGGGACTATAAATGTTACCTTCGCTCGTCTAGAAGACACACATAGGAATGAAGCCCTTTGACATGTCCAGTGCATCTCCATTATCATTTCCAGGCAATTCCAGCCTGAACTAATAATCATTAATCAAACACAAAGTATGACTCCAGTTCAGATTTCTAAATCGTTAACAACTCACACCCAAAAGAAGGAAAATCCGAAACTGATCTAAATTACACTTTCTAACGCAAGACAAAACCAATTCAGTTTCACATTGACATTTAATCAAACACTTTCTAAGCAAGAGAAAAAAAGGATGAAACTTTCTAAGCAAAGATTAATTTAAAGTACTTAAACTATTTAACAATAAAATTGGAGGGAAACTCCGTAAGTCATAAACATTGAAAGGTAGACAATTAAAGAAAAGAAAAAATGGATGTACCTTCGAGATGACAACCTAACTGGTGAGACTAAAAGTAAGCCGAATGATGATATACCTACAGCCAATAAAAGAAGGTTAATCGCAAGTTGAAAATAAAGTTTTGAAAATTTAAAACCTTTAATGAAGGGGGAGAGAAACTAACAGAAGATGATAAGAATGAGTGTGAGAATAAACCTTTGGAAAACAAAAAAGTTAGTTAAATTTCAAATCCACATACAACCAAACAATAATTAACACCTTGAACAACAAAACTAAATTGATTATGGAACCCCGAGTGCTCAATCTATATGCCCCTCACAGACATTTCAATGAACACCTTATTTTCTACAATTGATTTTGGGAAAACAGAAGTTAACAGAAGTAAGAAAAGGAAAAATAGATAGTTACACAAATGTACCTGGAAGAAGAAGTAGAAAAGAGACAAATTCACCTGTGAGAAATTAAACAAAATTAGTCTGAAACTAATAACAAAACAAAATGCCCCTCACAGACATTTCAATGAGCACCTTATTTGCAGAAATTGAAACTACAAAATGGAAACTATAAAATAAAAAACTAAACAAAGTGCAAAAGTGAATGTTTGAAAATCTATCGACGGATAAAATGACTAACCTCCGAGATATTTCATCAAACGCCTCAAACACAGTAGCTTTACTGTTGGTAAAAGGGAGAAAGAAAGAGATACTGAGATAGTAGATTGATTTTGAGAGAAATAGATATTTGGTGTTACCAAGAGAGATGATAGAGAGAGGGAGAAATAGAAACTGAACTAAAGAGTAGGGAAACTGAAATTTGAGAGAGATGGTTTTTAGAGGGAGAGATAGGAAGAAGACGTCGGTGAAGAGACGTGTCCTCCTGACTGCTGAAGTGAGAAGATATGTCTGGTGAAGTGAGAGTGGAGAAGGGAGACGAAAGAGTAATTTTGGCTAGAGGCACCCCGAGTGCTCAATCTAACGGTATAGACCAGTGCTGATGTGGGACGGACGGCTGGATTTATCTAGGGATTTGTCCTAGTCAGCACCCATCCACCTATTTTGTTATATAGATATAGATTATGACTATATGGAGAGACATAATCCTAGAGATGTGTCTCTCCTATGTCTCTCCTAATTTTAATTCAACCAAGACAATGGTTCATTATTGCCAACAATCCCCCACATGAATTAAAATTAATTGCCTATGAAGACTATGCAAATGGACAATGCATACAGACTAAGAGAGTTCATATGGAAGTCGTTGCATCAGGAAAGGTGGTTTTTGGCTTTGAAACTTGGTGTATGACGGTGGCTTACTAATTGATTACTGAACATGATGTCTTGAACTATTCAATTTTTGCATTAAGTCGATACAATAGCCAACACACAACTTCTACACTCATACAGGTGATGTCCTATGAAGAGTACCCTGACGTACTCCACTTGTCTACACAAAACTATAGGCATCATTAAAAGCATCGTTTATCATATCACCTGACAGGCAACACTGTTATACTTAGGATAAATCTAGATCTTACGATCTACTCATTTACTTTAGGCTTTAAGCCCATTCCCCTTGATAACTTCTACATTTGCTCTTTCAATAACCCCTTTGTAAACGGATTTGCTAGGTTATCCTTTGATTTTATATAATCAATTGTAATAATTCCACTTGAGAACAAATGTTTAACGTTTTTGTGTCTTCGACGTATGTATCGAGATTTTCAGTTATACATTTTATTATGTGCCTTGCCAAATTGAAATATCCTCTAGAAAATTACAAAGCCATTCGGCTTCTTCTCCAGCTTTGTCTAAAGCAATAAACTCTGACTCCATGGTTGATCTTGCTATGAAAGTTTGTTTCAAGGACTTCCATGAAACTGATGCATCACCCATAGTAAAAACATATCTGCTTGTGGATTTAGAATCGTCTGTATCTGAGATCCAATTTGCGTCAGTATACCCTTTAAGAACTGTAGGGTATTTAATAAAGGAAAAATGAGCGTTAGGTCTAAATTTTGGGGGTTCAACGCGCGTTCAATCCAAACTCGGACAGAAATGTGTTTCCAGTCCAAATTGTCAGGACAACTCACACTTTTCTGGTTTTTGTTTTATTTATCCCTCTTTTACCCCTGCACGAGAAATTTTCGTGTTTTTTCTGACAATCTGACGGACGACAGCGAAGCAATTAATTCGCCGTACATGACGTAATGTCAGAGAAACATTCAGATTTTTTGAAAATTCAAAAATGGCGCTATTTTTTGACGAAATTTCAACCACTTTTTGTGGATCCCGCCCATTATATTTTGTTTCAACTCCTTATTTCTTCTTATTTATATATCCAAAAATCTTCTTCATCATTCTTATTTTGTTTCACATTTTATCTTCTTCATCTCTTTCAATCTCTAAAAACTTAAATTTTATGTTCTTTCTCTCTCTAAAAGTTTTATGTTCTTATTTTTGGATGTTCATCATTCTTATTTTGTTTCACATTTTATCTTCTTCATCTCTTTCAATCTCTAGAAACATCAAAGTTTTCTGTCTTTCTCTCTCTAAAAGTTTTATGTTCTTAATTTTCTTCTTCATCATTCTTATTTGTTTCACATTTTATCTTCTTCATCCCTAACATCAAAGTACATAACCAAATGGCCAGTGCACAGAACCATTCCCAGTACAGAAGAAAATTCTCAGTTCAAAAGTGTCCAGTACTGAACCAAATGGCCAGTACACAGAACAATTCCCGCTGCAGAAGAAAATTTCCAGTACAAAAATGTTTAGTACATAAACAAATGGCGAGTACACAGAACAATTCCCGGTACACAAGAAAATTCCCACTACAAAAATGTCTACTACATAACTAAATAGCTTGTACACTTAACAATTCCCTATACACAAGAAAATTCCCAGAACAAAAATGTCTAGTACATAACCAAATGGCCAGCACACAGAACAATTCCCAATACACAAGAAAATTCCCAGTACAAAAATGTGTAGTACATATCCAAAAAATGGCCAGTACACTAAATAATTCCCGGTACACAAGAAAATTTCCTTGTACAAATCAATGAAAAACTATCAAAAATGAAAAAATTTGTTGAGATTGGAAAGAGATAAGAAATAAATCTGGAAAAAAGAACGAAATTTGTTGAGATTGGAGAGAGAAATTTAAAAAGATTAGAGAGAGAAATATGTGTGAGAGAAAATAAAAAAGAAATAAGAAATAAATCTGGAAAAAAAACGAAAATGGCAAGTTGGTAAATTTTTTAATGGCAATTCTGTAAATTCATGAAAAAATACAAGGTTTGATGTCAGGTGCGTCAGACTATTTTTCAAAAAATTTCGCATTTACCAGGAATTTTTCGGTGGCAATTTTGTAAATTTATGGAAAGTATACAGTCTGATGGGAGGCGTGTCAGATTATTTTCAAAAATATTCGAGTTTCCCGAGAATTTTTCGATGACCGTTTCGTAAATTTCGAAAAGAAGAAGGGTGTTTCGGAAATTCCACCCCCCAGCCTGACTTGTTGGACCTGCTCCTCTTTCTTTATCTACAGTGGGCCTGATACATATTGTTGGGTTGATTTTGGACCTTTTGCCCAATTTCTCTTTAATAAAATGTAACCCATACTCTTTAGTATATTCTTAAATATCTAAGGACTCTTATTAAAGCACTCTAATGGTTTATATTTGGATTACTCATAAACTGACTCAATTTACTTACTGAGTATGCAATATCAGGTCGTGCACAATTCATTAGGTACATCAGACTACCTATTATATGAGAGTATTCTAATTGGTCAGTACTATGACCCGTATTTTTAACTAGATGTAGATTAAGGTCTACTGGAGTTTTCACAACTTGATCATCATTTTTGTTGAACTTCTCTAAAACTTTCTTAATATAATGTGATTGAAATAAAACTATTTCATTAGAAGTTCTACAAATCTTGGTTCCAAGAATTAAGTCTCCTTGACCTAAATTTTTCATATCAAATACTTTTGATAGCATTTTCTTCGTAGATTTAATCATATCTAAATTCTTACCCATTATTAACATGTCATCTACATACAAACATAAAATTATAACTCCGTTGATAGTAGATTTAGTGTAGACACATTTGTCACACTCATTAATTTAAAATCATTTGACAACATGGCACTGTTTTGGTGCTTGTTTTAGCCCCATACAAATGACCTTACTAATTTACAAACTTTATTTTCTTGACCGGGTACTATAAACCCTTTTGGTTGTTCCATATAAATTTCTTCTTCTAATTCACCATTCAAGAAAGTTGTTTTAACATCCATTTGATGTATCTCTAAATTATATAGGCCTGCTATAGCAATTAACACCCGAATTGATGTGATTCTCGTAACATGAGAATACGTATCAAAATAGTTAGTCCTTCTTTTTGTTTAAATCCTTTTGCGACAAGTCTTGCTTTGTACTTGTCTATAGAACCATCTGTTTTCAATTTTCTACTACAAATCCATTTATAACCCAATGATTTACATCCCGGTGGAAGATCTACTAACTCCCATGTATGGGTCTGAAGAATAGACTCAATTTCACTATTTACAACCTCTTTTCAAAATTGAGATTCAGGAGAAGACATTGCTTCTTTGTATGTTTGCGGTTCTTGTTCTAAAAATGTGAGTAAATCAGGACCGTATGTTTTGGCAATTTTTTGTCTCTTGTCTCTTCGAGGTTCCTCTTTATTTTCTCCTGTTTGTGGTTCTTAAACCACATTCTCTATATCATCCTTGTTTGTATTTTCATCGTTACTAATATTTTCAAATTTTTGTCTTTAAGAACTCTCACATTCTCTATATCAACCAAGCTCAATTAGTGTTACACCCTCAAGTTTCTTTATAGTTGCTTTTACCTCCTGTAATTGCTTCTTGTCTGTTGTTAACTTCATTGTAAGCTCAGTAGCCTTTTGGCAATTAATGAAGTTTTCTATTCCAAAAAAAAAAAAAAAATGGAAATATGTTTTCAAAAAATGTAACATTTCTTGACTTGATTACCGTATTAACATGTAACTTTTGAATTTCAGATTTATGTACGAGAAACCGGTATGCACTAATATTATGTGCATATCCTATGAAAAATACAATCTATAATTTTTTGGTCTAATTTTAACCTTTTTTTTTCTTTTTTTTTTGTTGAAATTAATTTTAACCTTCTTAGGTGTAGGAATCGCCACTTTTGTTAAACACTCCCGCACTTTGAGATATTTATAAGAAGGCATTTTTTCCTTTCCATAACTCATAAGGAGTTTTTATTTTTTTTTTCTTATGAGGCAATTTATTCAAAATATAATTTGCTAAAAGCAATGCTTCACCCCACAAATTTTGGGATAATCCAGAACTTATAAGTAATGCATTCATCATTTCTTTTAAAGTTTGGTTCTTTTTTTTCAGCGACTCCATTTTACTGAGGCGAATACGGAGCCGTTGTTTGATGTATAATACCATTTTCAGCACAAATATCAGCAAATGGTGATTCATATTCACCACCTCTACCACTTTGCAAAGTTTTGATCTTTTTATCGAGTTGATTTCCAACTTCTTTCTTATATATTTTAAATTTTCTACGGCTTTATCTTTACTTCTCAACGAGTAAATATGACAATATCTAGTACTATCATCTATAAACGTGAAGTATTTTTTTCCACCTCTTTTTTTAACCGTTTTTATGTATCAATTCTAATGATTCCGTATCTCTTTCAACTGAAAGGAAAGACGATTTAGTTTAGATTCGACACAAACTTCACATTTATGGTCAGGGGCGGGCCCACATAGGGTCCCTTGGGGGCGCAGGCCCCCACGGCCCAAATGTGAACTCCTCTAGTAGTAGTAATAGAACAAGGCTACAAGGGTGCCTCCAGTATTATTTTATGACAACCTAAGCCAAGACCAGCCCATTATATTAGTTATTGAGTAAAATATTCAATGACCCACCACTATTACTTACTTTAATTAAATTGGATGTCCCTTTCCAACCTGAAACTTTACCCATCATTAATTTTTATTGAAAACTTAAACATCCACAGATTGACTGTGTAACTTTTCAACAAAAAAAAAAAACCGTGTAACTGTTATGTCAATAAACCCACTTACCTCCTCTAATCATTAAATATTAATTAGAACGTTTTTCTTAAGTCATTATTTTTTTTTTGAAATTTTTTATAATTCTTTATAATTAACTGATTCTATTTTTCTTAAATCCTAGATTGTTCTTTATGCTAATAAAAATTAGGTTCCCAATCTACTATTATATACCCATTCTAATTCCAATCAAATAACAAACAAAAAGTGCAGAAGTTTCAAAAGAAAATAAATGTGCATATTTCATTCACTGATTGCTCATCAACTTCAGTTAACTGTTGTTGATGTGGCGAAGAACCATACCGAAACTAACGATTTATTTACTTTAGTTGCTAATGTTGTTAATATTGTTAGAGCATCACCGAAACGTCGTGATATTCTCCGCGAGAAGCATGCTGATGTTATTTTAGAGGCACTAGCTAACACTTCCAGTTGCAACTGATACAGTAGAAAGAGTGTTCTCTGGTATGAGTATTGTGAAAAAACGATTACGGAATCGAGTGGGAGACGAATGGATGAATGATAATTTACTTGCATACATTGAGAAAGATGTATTTGATACTATTAGTAATGAAATAATTATGCAACGATTTCAGAAGATGAAAATTCGTCGAAGACAACTATAAATATGTAAATAAGTAAAATTATTATGGATCGTTAAAAGTCATCTTTTTATAGCTTATAAAATTGTTATTTCTATTGACTTCAATGTGCCCCCACATCGAAAAAATCCTGGCTTCGCCACTGTTTATGGTTGGAATTTATATCGAATTTAGGTATAAGGTCCATGTTAACTAATCTTCTTACAAAATCGTAATTAACATATCCTAACCTCTCATGCCACTTAATACAAGAATCAACTACATAAGCGGAATTAATAATTTTATTAATCTTAGGCATATCAGTCATTACATTCACTTTGAATATACCTTCACTTATATACCCTTTCCCACGTAGATCCCATTTTTTGTAAGAATAAAATTACCAGATTCAATTACGAGCTTAAAGTCATTCTTGATTAATTAAGAACCAGAAACTAAGTTCTTTCGGATGTCGGGTACATGAAACACATTTTTCAGAGTTACTTCCTCGCCAGATGTGAATTTCAGAATGATTGTCCCACTACCTTCAACTTTAGATGTTGTTGAATTACCCAGAAACAAAGGTTCAGCATTTTCCACCTTTTTATAAGATGAGAATACTCCTTTATCTGAACAAATATAACAAGTAGCACTAATGTCTGGCCACCATTCTCTTAGATTATTTGCCAAGTTCGCTTCAGAAGTAACGACATGTAACTTAATCTCTTTAACACCATCAGACAAATTATCTATCACTTTGTCTTCTGTCCTTTTCTTCTTATAATTTTCCTTCCAAGTTTTGGAGCGACAATCTTTGGCAAGATGTCCTTTCTTGTTACAATTATGGCGAGTCTTTTTGAACTTCTTAGAGTTCTCTTGATAATTTTCTTTACCAGAAAAATTGACCCCAATAAACTTCTCAAGTCTTTCTCCATGAAAAACATGAGTTGGCGGGACGGGAATGTTGTTTCCGATATTACTTGCCATTTGTCTACTTAAATACACAATTTAATAGACATATTCGAATCTCGTAAAAGTAATATAGTAATTGCATTTCAACACACTGTTATATATCATATTCGTTACAATCCAAAATTACTAGTCAAAATTAATTATATATATAAAGCAATTAATCATATCACATTATATATTACAGACGCCCCTGTGTAAATTCAAACATAGTTACTAGATAATCTACATTATCACAGAACCTTCGCCATAAAGTGTAGTATACATACTACTCCTAACATTATAAAAGAATCCCAATAAATTGTGGTCACCGTACAGGTCTAATTGTTTCTTATGGGATAGATAAGTTAACAGGAAAGTAACAACTAAAGGTTTATGGAAATTGGATCCACAAGATATTTCTCTAGACTACTAATGAAGAAAGGAACCCAATGTAATCTGAATAATTAATTGGACGGTAACATTGGTAATCACTTGTTACCCAAACATTGCTATTGGTTACTCACTTCGAAAGGAATAAAAAGACCCAACGCTTCAGGCATCAGTATACTTGGCATAACCCCAAATTGAATAGAGGGTTATTTTCCAAATGACCCTCAATTTTATGCCCAGCTTTCTGCGTAGCTCCCTACTTTATAGAAAATACAGATGGACCCCTTTTCCATTACAATCATATGTCCGTTAACTAGTCATCACATCTCTCTCCTCCATCTCATCACCTCTCTCTGCTGCCTCATCCTCTCGCCACCTCGTCGTTTTCACCGGCGAAGATCGCCGGCCGACCAATTTTCCGGCCGGCGACCTTCAAACATAAAAAAAAATAATAATAACTCTTCTTCCTCTCTCTTCAGATTTAAAAAATTCTATGAATCTAAATAACCAATCAAAAACACAAACTTATATAATCCAAAACACATGAGTTAAAAGTGCATTTCTATGACAATTGCATGTTTAACTATTTTGATAATAACTAACCGACAAAACTATTTATTTTATTTTACTGTACGATCAAATTATTATAAGATAATTTAATTTTAATACGCCCCACTCCTTTGTATAAATCAAATTTATCTTAAATTTAGCCTTCCTTATATTATTAAATTTAACAAATTATTATATAATCTAATCGATGAAATGACCGTAATATTTAAATGAAACATCAAAAATTAAATATGTAGACTACAAGTTAGTAACATAACTAGAGGAACGATGTTCTTCTTTCGGCAACTTAATTAGATAACTTAATTAGACTATCTATAATGTTGTTCATGTTGTTCCACAATCTGCATATATATTTTACAATAAATATCATTTATAATGGAGTATGTTAGGAAATTATAAATAGAAAATGATATAGTTAGAGAGATACAAAAAAAGATAGCCTAGAGACAGAAACAAGATTAAAAGAGACTAGAGAGAGGAAGTTGTTTAAACAACAATAAAGAATTAGTGTAGGGGGGAAGAAGATTTGACTGTTGAATGTTTAATTTATTATTATAGGGATGATGGGACCCCTATTAAATGAGAAGAGAGGAAATCACCGTGAATTGATAGCTGTTAGCCGATAATTATATTCCACAATATTATCGGTCCATTATTGTATATTCTCTATATTTCCTTCCGTATTTATCTCGATGTATATTTAGCTATTTCCGTATTTAACCCATTCCATTGTAACTATATATACACATTGTGATCAATGAAAATAGGCAAGGGTTTACATTACCTTACATGGTATCAGGCTGTCTAGGGTTTGTTTTCGATCAAACCATTGCCGTCCCATCCCTTCTTGCCAGATCTCGATCGGCTCTTTCAACCCTCCATTCTTCCCATGGCCGACAAAGCTCCTTCTTCATCCAATGAAGCAACCACTCACAAATCACTTCACCCAGTTTATACGGTATCAAACATTTAACATAAGGTACGTATCCTTGATGGTACAAAAGTTTCATATTCCTTATGGGTTAAACTGTTTACTCTCCATGCAAAAGGTTACAATGTTCTTTGTCACATCGACGGTTCGCCGTCACCCGATAAGGAATCTGCCGAGTTTGCTTCATGGGAGACCATTGACTCCATTGTTTTACAATGGATCTATGGTACTCTCTCGGATGATCTACTTGTCCGCGTCATGGCCGATGAATCCACAGCCTTAGAAGCTTGGTTACGGGTAAAACACCTCTTTAGAAACAACAAAGGACCCCGATCCCAAGCCCTACAACATGAACTAGCCAACCTTACCTTAGCTTCCATGCCTTCACTTGATGCGTATTGTCAAAAGATACATGACTTAACCGACCAACTATATGCCCTAGATTTTCCCATGAACGATCAACAAAGAGTACTCCATCTCGTTAAGGGCATTCCCAAGGAATTCGACACTATAGCCTCCATCTTGAATAATTCTTTACCTACTTGGGAAGACGCCATTGACCAACTCAACTCCGAGGCCGGTCGTCTCAAAACACGGGATGCCGTTACCAAAAACCCCGCCATTGCGGCTGCCATACCAACTTCCAACCCAAACCCTAACCACAACCGCAACCCTAACAACAGGCCCAATAACCGTCCAAACTACCGACCCAATAACCAAACCAACCGTAGCCCTGCCTACCACAATACCCGCAACCCACCTAACCCATCCCAACACACCTACAACCGGCCTGTTACCCATCAACCTACATACCCAAACCACCAACATCAACAACCTTATTACCCACCGTATTGGGCTCCTCCATACTGGACTCCACCCCCATGTCCTTACCCTACCCAAAATTGGTCTCAACCTTGGCACCCGCAGGCTCCCCCTCAGTCTTCTAATAACCGTGGCATTCGTCGGTCGGCTCAAGCAAATCTGGCAGAAGTAGATCCCCTTGAACCAACTCAACTCGCTGAAGTTGTTCATGCCCTCTCCGTGGATTCAGATGAAAGTAATGACCCGTGGAATTTTGATACAGGTGCTTCTTCTCATATCTCTTTCAATAAGAATAATATTGACACTTTTTCTACGATTGCACCAATAGCGTCAATAATTGTTGGTGATGGCAATAAACTTCCAGTTATGGGTTCGGGACAATCCACCCTTCACTTTGCCTCTAAACCCCTTTATCTTAAAAATATCCTTTTTAATCCCAACATTGTCAAAAACCTTATTTTTGTTCGTCAATTCAATATTGATAATTACACTTCTATTGAATTTGACCCCTATGGTTTTTCTGTGAAGGATTTCAAGGATGGCACGATCCTGAGTCGTCACAACAGTACGAGTGACCTGTACCCGCTCACCCAAAATACTTCCGCCACTGCTTGTTTTGCCTCTACCCAAGACTCTCCTTGCTGGCACAATCGACTCGGTCACCCGGGTCAACCAGTTATGGATTTTCTTCGTTTGAATAAATTTATTTCTTGTAATAAACAGAAGAGCTCATCTCTCTGTCAGGCTTGTCAGTTGTCGAAACATAAACGACTACCTTTTTCTGATTCGAGTACTCATACTTTATGTCCTTTCTCGTTATTACATTGCGATTTATGGACCTCACCTTTGTTAAGTCATGCGGGCTATAAATATTATTTAGTAATTATTGATGACTTTACTCAATACACATGGGTTTATCCCCTCCGTTTTAAGTCGGAAACATACACCAAAATCACTCACTTTCACCAATTCGTCACCACCCAATTTCGCCTACCCATCCAAGCTATACAGTGTGACATGGGAGGAGAATTTGACAACACCAACCTTCACAATTTCTCTTCTCAACATGGCATCCAGCTTCGCTTTTCTTGCCCGCACACATCTCAACAAAACGGCAAAGCGGAGCGCATGATTCGTCGTCTTAACGAAATCATGTTCACCCTTCTCACCCATGCCTCTCTTCCCTCCAACTTTTGGGTTGAGGCCCTCCATACAGCCAGCTACCTTCATAACATTCTTCCCACCAAACTGCACCAAAACCGCACTCCCTTGTCCCTCTTGTACCTTCGGGAACCTTCCTACGACCACCTTCGCGTCTTCGGAAGCTTATGTTACCCCAACACCTCGGCCACTCGGTCCAATAAACTCACCCACCGAGCCACCCCGTGTCTCTTCCTCGGCTATCCGGCCAACTTCCGCGGTTATCGTTGTCTTGAACTCTCCTCGGGCAAAACCATCTTCTCTCGTCATGTCACCTTCGACGAGACCAGTTTCCCGATGAACAACCCTCAAACACCTCCACCGGTACCCTCCCACGATTTTCTCGACCCCAATCCCCTTCTCTTTGACCCAACCTATTTTACCTCTATCCAACCCACTGCCCGATCCTCATCCGACCAACCTAACCCGGACCGAAACCCTACCCCACCCAACTCCGCTCCACAACCAGCCCAACCCACTCCCTCAACCTCCTCATCCACCCCACCCATCGACCACACTGTCCCACCTGACCCCTCCCCCAACCTATCCGCAACTCCACCGCAACCCGGACCGTCCCACCAAATGCAAACTCGCTCACGTTCGGGCATCTTCAAACCCAAACTTCCCTACTCCCTCCATACCCGTACCTCACCGACCATGTCACCTCTACCGAAATCCCATCTAACCGCCCTATCCGATCCTAACTGGAAACTTGCCATGACCGACGAATATGAAGCTCTATTGGCCAACAATACGTGGGAACTTGTCCCTCGACCACCTGATGTCCCGGTTATACGATGCATGTGGCTTTTTAAACACAAGTTTCACGCGGATGGATCTCTAGAACGTCATAAGGCCCGCTTGGTAGTAAATGGGAAAAGCCAAACAGTGGGTGTCGACTGTGATGACACATTCAGCCCGGTTGTCAAACCCACCACCATTCGCACGGTGCTCAGTCTTGCTATTTCGCGTGGTTGGTCGACTCACCAACTTGATGTTAAAAATGCGTTCCTACATGGGCACCTGAAGGAAACCGTATACATGTTTCAACCCCCTGGATTCACCTCCACAACCAATCCCAAATTTGTATGCAAACTTAAGAAATCTTTATATGGTCTAAAGCAAGCTCCACGAGCTTGGTATCAGCGTTTTGCAGGTTATCTACTTAAGTGTGGCTTCAGGAGCAGTGTCTGCGACACATCCCTTTTCATCTATCACCATGGGGATCAGATGGCTTATCTGTTACTGTATGTTGACGACATTATTTTGACTGCCTCCAGCGATCAACTGCTTCAGAACATCATTAAGTCACTTACTGCTGAATTCAAAATGACTGATCTGGGGACTCTACATCATTTTTTGGGTATTGCTGTAACCAAACAAGCTAACGGGTTATTCCTATCTCAATCAACTTATGCAGCTGATATTTTATCTCGAGCAAACATGTCTAACTGCAAACCCGCTAGCACCCCTGTCGAAGTCGGATCTAAACTTAGCGCCGACAGCGGCCCCACTTTTACAGATGGTTCTTTATACAGGAGTTTGGCCGGGGCTTTACAGTATCTCACGATTACCAGACCCGACATCGCCTACGCTGTGCAACAGGTTTGTCTATTCATGCACGCTCCTCGAGAACCACACTTTCAGTTTCTGAAACGGATCCTTCGCTACATTAAAGGCACCTTAGATCAAGGTTTACTACTTTCCCCGTCGTCTTCCACAGAATTGACTGCCTTCTCTGATGCTGACTGGGGTGGGTGCCCTGACTCTCGTCGTTCCACCTCCGGTTACTGTGTTTATCTTAGATCCAACTTGATCTCCTGGTCTTCTAAGCGACAATCCACTATTTCAAGATCCAGCGCCGAAGCCGAATATCGCGCCGTGGCAAACACCGTTGCAGAACTTAGCTGGGTTCGTAATCTTATACTGGAATTACATATCCCTGTTCGCCACGCCTCCATCATCTACTGTGACAACATCTCGGCTGTTTACCTCTCCGACAATCCAGTTCAACACCAGCGCACAAAACATATCGAATTGGATATCCATTTTGTCCGAGAAAAGGTCCGTCTTGGATCCGTCAAGGTCCTCCACGTCCCTGCTGATTATCAATATGCCGACATCTTCACCAAAGGTCTGCCGAAGCACTTATTTCACCGTTTTCGATCCAGTTTATGCCTTCGGTCTTCTACGGCTCAAACTGCGGGGGCGTGTTAGCCGATAATTATATTCCACAATATTATCGGTCCATTATTGTATATTCTCTATATTTCCTTCCGTATTTATCTCGATGTATATTTAGCTATTTCCGTATTTAACCCATTCCATTGTAACTATATATACACATTGTGATCAATGAAAATAGGCAAGGGTTTACATTACCTTACAATAGCTTCCCGAGAAAGTTATAAGCGGAAGCTCCGTTTTACCGCTTTCGCGTTTTTAGAGAATAAGCAGTTTTATAACTTTTTGAAAAGTGCTTTTTTTTACCAAATGTTACCTAGACTATAACAACTTATAAAATAGCTAAAAGCTAGTTTTTTGTAGATTTTAAGCTTACCCAAACGGCCACTTAGATTCATAGAATTTTATTAGATCTGAAGAAGATGTTAGAGGAAGAGAGAGAAAAGGAAAGAGAAGAAAAGAAGAGAGTCTGTTTTCTTATGTTGGAAGGTTGTCGCTCAGAAAATTGGCCGGTCGGTGACCTTCGCTGGTGAAGACGATGAGGTGGCAGAGAGATGTGGTGAGATGGAGGAGAGAGATGTGATGACTAGTTAACAGACATATAATGGTACCGGAAAAAAGAGTCATCTGTGTATTTTCGATAAAGTAGGGGCTACGCAGGAAGCTGGTCAGAAATTTGGGTGTTATTTTGGAAAATAACTTTGAATAAACTAATCATTGGGCATCAACGAAGTAAGTCGAACTTATTTTACCAACAAGTACACTACTCATCGAGTTCAACAAAGAAAAAAAAGTACACTACTCATTTGGACGCATAGGTACTTTAAAATAAAGTGTTAAAAGGACACCTAACGAAACAGAGGACGTACACAATTCATTAATTATTCTTTTATCTTGTATATGATATTAACATAACCCAAATTGAAGAAGAGTGATTAATGCTCTCATGCAAAGTTAAAGTAAATCAAGTTACAAGATCGTTCTTTAATACTTACTTGGAAACGAGAGGCATAAACAAATTAAAACTTGAACACTGGTTTAAATGACAATCAATTAATAACATGCTCAAACTCACTGAAGTTTAATAGTGCTTATATCACACAATGTGTATCAATACAATCGTCCAGTAACAACAGGGGTCTTGGTTTTAGTCAAGTCAGTGATTAATAAATTATATGCATACTCTAACCAAGAACTAACAACAAAGTGCCAACATCTAACCATAGTTTCATGTCCTAGTTTACTTTGCCAATAACAGTATCATTAAATTATCTCCTGCATCATCGTAGTATCTAATTCTAAGAAATAAAGTCTTAAGATTGTTGGACATACTCGATTACTTGTCTTTCTCGAATACACAATTCGACGGTGACTTCGTTCGACAAAATATATAGACGAAAAAATAATAATAATAATAATATAAGGTATAATTTTATGATCGAGTCGAGTATTGGATACTCTCTCCTTAAGACGTTATTCGTCCCGCAATGGAGTTAAGCCGCGTTTTATATACGAACCGTCTCTCAGGATAAAACAGTCTTACCTTCTTGAAACGCAGCACTTCGTTATTCAAGAAACTTCGCATAAAATATGTAGAGAATCTGAACTCTCTTGGTCACTTGGACTTCTAGTGGAAACTCTAAATGAAAACTAATTGATTTTTCTATATTTTTTTTTTTTTTTTTAATTCGATTTTTCTATATTTCTAAAATGAAATCTGAACTATATTTGTAGAGATGATTATGATTATGACTATACAGAGAGACATAATCCTAGAGATGTGTCTCTCCTAATTTTAATTCAACCAAAGAAATGGTTCATTATTGCCAACAATTACTAATGAAATACAAACCATTGTATTTTTTTTCGAAATGTCCTAAATGAAATACAAACCAATAGAATGTTTTTTTCCAGATCTGAAATTCTTTGAGTTAGATTTCGAACTCTTAATTTTTATATCTAAAACATCTAAATTCTTGATTTTGAGGCCTTTTAATTCAAAAACAGACTATGAGAAAAAAAACACCAACACTATAGTACAATTATGGTATTGACAACCACAAATAGAAACCATAAATAGCTATTAGATACAATTAAGTAGAATCTTCATTCCATGTTCTTGTCTTCAGAAAGAAAAAAAAAACTCTTCAATCTCTCAAAAACATGAGTTGTGGAGATATCACTAATGAATTACAGACCATTGCATCATGAAGTTTCAAGTACAAAAAGAAAAATCTCAACTGGACATAACAAAATAACGGATTCTTGATATACTTGTACATATATACAAAAAAAAAACAGCGAAAATCGAATAGTTCTAAAACTGAAAATCAATAATCGAGCGAACCAAAATGAATTTCAGAAAAGACTCCATTTCTATAATCATCTGAAAGTTTTACCAGTCTTCAAACAAATCCGAACTGTTAACTTCTTCCACGTCCCGGGGAGGGGAAAATGTGGGATTGGAGAAGTCATCTAAACGACGTTCCATGTATAGAGATATACGAGAAGTAATCTCGTGAGGTGCAGGATAGGTACAAGTTGAAATTCCTTTCCAGTCGACACCATTAAACCACGGATGACATTTCACTGAATCGGAACCCTGGCTTCCCAGTCTTGTGTTTTCGTCAACTTGAAGTAACTGGTCAAAATCATGAATGAAGATAAGAGCAATGAAATCGTGGTGTGCAATGTGTTTTCGACTTTTCAGTCTGATTTTGCTAAAAGCCTAAAACTAAGTAAAAGTTGTGGTGTCGAGGAATTTAGATTCGGTTTTGTAAAATAATAGTTAACTCCAACCTCAACCTTAGGCAGTGTTTGGTTTTACTCTAAGTCAGATCTGAATTCTGACTCGAGACAAATTTCAGACCTTTTTCTGATTTGTCTTAGTGACTTCTCATTTTTTTTTTTTTTGAGAAATCGACTACGATCTACGTTAGTCGTTACAAGACATTGATACATCATGAATATGTGATAAGAATGATAACCGCCTAAGTTAGACTGATAATGAAAGAGGCCTAAAGCCCAACAACATGAAAGAGGCCTAAAGCCCAACATACTTATTACATCATTTATACTTTTAATACCCCAAGTTCAATAACCATGGATTCCACCTCCCATGGGAATCGAACCTAGGACCTCCAGGTTTTTGGAGTTTGTGTCAACACTTTGAATCACTTGGGCAACCAAGTGTTAATATTGAGTTTATTTCATTCAGGCGCTATGTAGTTGGTCTCGGCCGAGACGGCCGAGAATCTCGGGTCTCGTCTCGGTCTCGGCCCTCTCCCGAGACGAGACTCGGCCGAGACCCCGAGTTAGGGCTTGGCCGAGTTTCTCGGCCGAGACAACCCGAGACCGAGACGAGACCCGAGACCGAGACAGCAACTTCCAAATATTTAGATTTTTTTTTTGGAGAACTCTTTGACCTAAATTAAGTACTACTATTTATTATATTCTCAAATCTTACCTAATTATATTCCCAATGTATCTAATATAAACAACAATAATACTATATAGAATATTTAGGGTTTATGCCTTAGAGAGAAACTAATAAATTCTTTAGAAACTTTCAAAAGTTTAGTAGATTGGGATTTCCTTATACAGAAATTAAGTTATAATACATAGTACAACTAGAATTAAGAACTAAGAAGAAGCAAAGAATACAAGAAGTCAAGAATATTAGTTATTGAATACTTATGAAGTATGAACGTCGTTTTATTAACCTAATGAAGTGAACTATTTTAGAATTTAGCTAATTTCTATATTTGCTGTCTCACCGAGAATCTCGGCCTGTCTCGGTCTCGTCTCGGTCTCGGCCTTCGGCCGAGACCAACTACATAGACAGGCGATTCATATTTTAACAATGAGAAAGAAAACACAAACACCACCTTAGTCAAATGGGAAATTTAATGTCAAAAGCCTTGAGAAAGAGCTAGGTGATCAATTCCCATCCTCCATAACTAATAACTACAAGACTTCTTCAAATAGCTAGGACAATGGAAAAAAGATGGAAGTAGATAAACAAAACCTGAGAAATGAGATCCTTAGCTTCAGAGCTAATGGACTGTGGAAG
>BEHA01000984.1:111418-132145 GCA_002897215.1 Eschscholzia californica subsp. californica | reverse complement strand
CCATATTAGAGTAATTTGTAGAAATAAACATAGTAAGTGAACCTCATTAATCATCTTTTGTAATCCAAAGACTCAAAACAGAATTATGCCACTAATTGACATGTCAGCCTGGTATTTTGTCTTTACATTTTTGTTCTTATACATTTCTGCCTTGTCACCACATAGACCCACACGCCAAACATCTGACGTATCTGCCCCGCATTTCTCTTATAGAAACCTTTTGCATCTTAACATCAGACTCGGACACGTGTCACCAATTGACATATCTAGCTTGCGCTTTGTTTTTTCTTTTGATTTTCCTATTTCTGCATTGTTGGTTATTTGCTATATAGACCCGACAGAGCTAGTCAATTGAGGAGCTTTATTTGCTAGCATTTTACACAGAGTGTAAGGCAGTTACTGGCGAAAAAAAATTTAACCTTATATGGGAAGAACTCCAACTTCCTTTTTTGTTTTTGGTTTTCATATAGGCTACAAACTAAGACAGAAGGATCCGGGCTAAGTGAAATTTAGAAGCTGCAGGATAGCAATCATAACTTATATTATCTAACAAAAATAGTTAAATCGACATCGACTAATAAATAGCAAGGAATTAAATTTCGAAACATTTCGGTCGTTTACCTACCGATATTTAACTAAGTTTTTCTTAACAATGCCTTGTCAAGGAAATAAATTTTGAAATTTTTCTGTCGAAATGACCGAAACATTTCCATTTCCATGCCTATTGAAACGGAAAAATCATTCCTTGATAAATATAATTGAGATAGAATAACTACATTACCATATCAACCACGGTTTGGCTTGAAAGAAACTCAAAAACTCCATCACTAGCAATCACAAAGAACGGATTTTCTGGTCTAAGTTCCAAAACGACAATCTCAGGAGTAGCAACAACCCCAATAGTCTCAGCAATTGAATCTCCTATACTCCTCGTAAAAGCTGTACCAGGATACATCCCATTTTGAACCCATAATCTTGGAGGATCACCATCATCACTTTCTTCCGTGTCCCAACACTGCACGTCAGGATTCTTGAGCCCTTCAATTTGATCTAGAGTGAGAACTCGAGCCCCACATTGCTTAACTCTTTCAAGTTCATCTGTTCGAAATGGAGTCTGGTCAATCGAGAGGTCTACAGCTACAATATCCTTCCCTCTCGTCTCTGCAATAACAGCTCTAGAATCACCTGAATTGGCAACATATATCGTCCTACCTCGTACAAGTATTGTTATAGCAGTGGTCCCACTCATACTATCATCCAAACTATCTTCATGTATCTGCGTATTTGTAGTCAAGAACGAAGAATGACATGCCTCAACAGCATCAGTATGAAAACGACTATTTCTAAGTAAGTTTTCACATAACCTTTGTTTAACAAATTGTGAACATTGAGCCCCAAATTCTCCATGCCCATCAAACACTCCAAAGAAATTATCATTTGGGTTCGTCCCAAAAGGAGTATGAATACAAAAGCTATCCTGATTTGCCTTATCTAGAGCTTCGGGATAATAACCTCGTTGCGAAAGGTAAGAGTATTTCAACTCATAGTTTCCTGAAGGAATCTTAACCGTTCGAGATCCATCAGGAGGAAGAAACTGAGAAGATACCCTAGACAATCTAGTTATACCCACTTCAGAATCAGCTGTTATGCTTAATTGATTCAATTGATCTCCATTTTCTCCTTCTTCCCCATTTGAAGAAACAGGAGAAACAACTGACCCCAAAGTTGTTCTTGCATTTCCACTTTCTTTTAACCGAGAAATCACTGGAGAATTTGGGACTTGTCCAACACAACAATCTTTAGATATCCAACAACCCATCACTGAAAATTGATTAAATGAAGAACCCAAATCCCAAAAATGCCAAAATATTCATATTATCAAGAATTACCAATCAGATTCCTCCAAGAACTACTGATTATCCCAACCCCAACTTTAACTCCTCTGTCTGGTTCAATCAAAACAAAAACAAATCCAAATTCCAGAATTTCAGGAAAACTTCATTCACCTCTACTAAAATGAAATTCTTCTTATGGGTAGATTGAACTAATAAAAGAACCCAAACCCAGATCATATAATGAAGAAATAAAAACAAAAACGTATTAAAATCAGTAAAAGCTTCACAAATCTATATAGATTTCAGGGTAAAAGAAGTGTTTTTTTCTCCTGACAAAACCAATTTTCAGTAAAAGAAACCGTACCTGTTTACTAATAACTGAAGAGTTACTAAGGAATACTAGAAGATACCCAAGACTAGTTTTCAGTTAACTAACCGGATTTCATCTCCTTGTGGTCGGGATTCTGGAACTACCCATTTTTTTTTTCTTTTTCAGTTTTTGGCTCAGTGTCGCCTTCTTGGTACTTTCAGAAAGACGCCGAGTGCGTAATGCGCGCACATAAATTTTATCTTTCATAAAAAAAAAATCCTCAAATAAACGTTGTGAAAAGTGAAGAAGGTTAATTCCATTTTGGCCTCCTTCAATTGACCAACTCAACAAAATAGCCCGATAAAAGTGACCAAGTCAACGAAGTGGCCCCCTACTGATGACGGCTTCCAATATGTCTCCTTTTAAAGTTTTTTTTGTTAGTCAATCTCAGTCAACTTTAATAGGTGACTCATTCTTTCCCTTTTCACGTATCTTTTCGGAAATTGTGTCTTACTTATCCTTTTTCTCTCTATTGCCGAAGAAGGGTTGTCGACCGCTGGCTAACACTTCGTCTACAACCCATCACCATAAACAAATAAATAAATTTTTATTTCTTCTTCCTTCTTCTCCTTATACCACCACCATCTCCGTAACTTTCTTTCTCCTTCCTCATCTCTATCTTCTTCTAACTCTCTCTTTTTCCCTCTTTCTTGTACTTTCCTTCTCTCTACTCTCCAGTTTCGGTGAATGGGGGTTTCGCTTCTTCGAAATTTTCTCAAATCTTAGACGTAAACCCTGACGAACAATTTTTTTTTATGTTTAGATCATATATGACTTGTTTGGCTGGTTTTTAAGAAGAAGAAGAATTATTTTTGATGCTCGAGTGACCATTGTCAGCGACCCTTCTGCGATAATGGAAAGAGAAAATAATTTTGTAAGAAGGGTAACAAAGAAAAATTAGCGATTGTTAAAGTTGATTGAAATTGACTAACTAAAAGGCTCAAAAGGGAGTGATCTTTTTGGAGTCACTCTGATAAATTTATCACCTTCAAGAGCTAAAATAGAATTGACCCCGAAGAATAAGAATTATTTTGTATGATTGATCGACTGTTGCTGGCGACCCTTCTGCGACAATGGAAAGAGAAAAAATAAAAGAGGGAAGATTTTTTTAAGAAGGGTAAAAAGAAAAAATGTTAGTCGTTCCTAAAGTTGATTGGATTGACTAACCAAATAGCTCAAAAAAAGGTCACACTAGAAGCTGGGTAGCTTTTGGGCACCATTCTAGTAAATCTAACACCTTTACGGGGCCAAGATAGAAATAACCCCACAATGTAATAAACAAAAGTATTATCTAATTCAACTTTATAGAATCTCATCAAAAAGATATTCAACCCTATAGCCATGGGCTATCTTTTTTTTTGTTAAACTAGAATAACATTAATGGAGTAAAGCGTTATTACAATACATATTAACTAAAATACAAGGGATATTATGTCACATTTTACTTTGATTGTGCTTCCTTGCCCATCTAGCTAATTTGTCTGCTTGCGAATTTGCTTCTCTCTTAGTGTGATGGAATTGAACCGCTTCAAAGGCTCTACGGATTTCTCTGATTTTTCTGATGTGAATCAAGGATTGCCAGTGAATAGTGTGATGTCTGTTGCGGAGATGTTTGATCAAGTTGATATTGTTGCTTTCTATGATTATCGAAAGATGATCAATCCGCCATCTAATTGGAAAATATTATTCTTAAGAAAATCTAACAAAATATTTGTTTAATATAGAGAAATAATAAATAATGTTTGAATGGTATATTTTTACCATCAAAAGATGATCAATCCGCCATCTAATTGGAAAATATTATTCTTAAGAAAATCTAACAAAGTATTTGTTTAATATAGAGAAATTTAATATAAATGTACCAAGTTTGATGTTGCCCATTTACCAGTAATTTGTTTTTCAACAAACTCCCATATAAATAATGGGAGTTTGTAGATTTGAGGTAAAGTAAGGTTGACCAAGGCCAAAACAATCAAAGTATTAGGGACAGAAACAAGTTTCAGCTACACTTTTGAACATTTTAAATAAAACATAGATAACGTATTAACTAGTAATTTCGTAGTCATGAATACGATTCACAAACAAATGGTTAGAAATTTTAATTCCTTGCAGAAACACTATTATGTATTTTTCTTTTGTATTCTATATATTACTAAAGACGTTAACTTTACATCCTCTTTTAGCACTCCCCACTCTTTAATGGGCCCAAGTTTTCCTTGTTTATTTGTTGCAAGCGGCCAAGGTTCATAAAGTAATTCTTTTTCTGAATTTATTGAACAAGAGCATACAACTGTTTTTGAAGATATTGTCTTGGTAAGTAAAAGCTGCATTATTTTCCAATTAATAACTCCACAGTTTCTCAAAAAGAAACCTCCACCACAGTTCATTGATTTAAGGATTTCGTCTTTCTTCTTATACAATTTGGTTAAGCACTCAGTGAAAGAGAAAACGTAAGAGTACGAAACTCTATTATATTTGAGAGCACTAAGGTGTCATGTCAAAGAACACCGTTTTCGAAAGAAAAAAAAATGTCCAAGGAGTTATTGTGGTCTTACAAGAAATAAAATTGAAAACCTTGTATGTGAATGTGTGATAGTAACATTGAACCAACTCCATAAAAAGGACATTTCTCTAACCTCTCACATTTGCAAGAACTTACTTGTATCTTTATCCAGCCTAACTCTAGCTATTGGTCTCATCTTAAATGGGGTCCAACTTGTGTGATTGAGAAGATGAAATGAATGTGTCTGATTGGTTCAACTAATAAAGGGAATATGTCTGATAGGAACAAATGAGAATAGAAAAATGGTCAAGTGACTGTGGTTATGCCACATGTATGTCGGTTGATGGGTAGAGAGTATGATAAGTGGGTTTAGAGTTGGGAGCAACCCATGTGTTTGTGGTGTACAGGAGAGACACTTCAGTGCACGTGGTGTGTTAGTCAGAGCCTCATATGACCTTTTACCCTTTGGAAAGGCTAAAGGCGCCAAGCATAATTGGTGTGCCAACAATTTTTGAAGTGTTGCATCTAAATTGGGCGTTTACCTCAATTTTTATTTTTGAAAAAATGACTACGTTGTACGTTAGTCGTTACAAAACATTGGTATCTCATGAAGTTGTGATAAGCACGATAACCGCTTAAGTTAAACTATAAAAGAGGTCTAAAGTCCGACAAATTTATTATATTATTCATACTAATAATAATTCAAGTTTAATATCTCTGAGATTTGCACTTCCAGTGAATCGAACTTGAGACCTCTGCATTACAGAGTAATGCACGAACTAACTGGACTACCTGTTGTTGACTATATCAATTGTGTTGGTGTCTTCAATGTAAATTGGACATCTACATCAATTAAGATGGGTGTCTTTATCCCCTAGTTTTTCCCTTTCTCTTGAAAGGTATATTGATTATTCTCTCTCATTAATTCCCTTTGTAGGCCTATTTTCTTTTTGTTAAAGAGTTCAAATGTCTTTCATATTTTGTCAACAAGGTTCAAAAACAAGGTAAAATTAGTCCGGTATCCATTAACAAATCAATAAAAATTTAAAATTTAAAATAAAATTTGAAATGAAAAGTAGGTTTTAAAGTACATTATTTGATAGGTCTCAAGTTTAAAATTACTTTTCCTTTGCTCCTCTACAAATACGTCGGTATCCTTTAAAAATCTTAAACTTTTTTCTTATAGCTAGGTTAGAATTTTTAATTTTTTTTGTTGAAAGGCAATACATTAACATAAAGATTTTATTACAATCATTTAAGAAGGAAAATAAAACTACAATAAGTAAAGTAGTAAAACAAAATAACAGAACTGAAGAAGTGCATAATATAACTTCAATTTGTAGAGCAGTCTTCATTCTGTAGTTTGCGAGTCTGACAGCTCTTCGTGAGAATGATATGATATTTGGTCTTGAGACTCCGTCTGGTTGATTTAAAGATGAAACTTGTACCTAACTTCCTGTAACACTTAAGATGGACTAAACATACAACTTTTTATCGTAGTCTTAGGACTACCATATGAAAAAAAAACTTGATGATTAGGATATGGCTTTGGACCAACTTTATTATTTCTAAAATTTTGACCTACTTTGTGATACATCTATATCATTTGGGAGAGTGTTAGAAGTCTAGAAGACCGTTGATAGCTCCAACTTAACAAATGTTGAGGCTTTTCAAATGTACTTGTGGGGTTTTTTCCGGGATGAAAACCCCATACACATTAAGGTTGATCCAAAGCAGAGATATTATCGGTAACTAGCAAGAGTAAAATTGTCAAATTTCATGTTAGTCTTAAGAAGAAAATGTGAATCATGATTTTGACATGATTTTGAAGAAAAGGTGAGATGGAGAGAGTGAGACAGGTGACGTGGAGAGAGATGTGTGGTGGAGATGGCAGTGAGGTGGAATTCATGTTTTGTTTTTAATTTTATTTAGAAAAATATTTATAGCAAGGGTAGTTAGGACATTTATATAAAAAAGTGGGCCATATTTGAATTTACAGAAAGTAGGGGGTCATAAAGGAAGCTGGTCACAAAGTAAGAGGCCAAATAGGATTTAACTCATTTAATTACTATAAGTTTTTTAGTATAGATGTTGTGAAACACGTTTGAGATGTTGAGGGTTAATGACAAATGCTAGAAGATATCACATAAATGCTAGAAACGCCACAACGATGTCGACAAATTCTTGAATTCTAGCAGCAGTTTTGAATTTACACAGAAAATCACTAAAGTAAACAATAACCTAAAAACATATACATAAACCTTAGACCCTAAGTAACTGACCTCGTGGAATAACTTTAATAGTATATGTAGTAGAGAGAAAAAAGTCAAGTTATTGTAACATGATTGGATCAGTATGATAGGAACACCAAAAATATGTCCAATATATGTAAAAGTTGTAACAACCAACCAAAAATTACCGAACACGCACTACTCTATTGTGACCACGCCAAGAACATTTGGTTCAACTTCAACATCATTCTTCCAAGATCAAATCCTTGACATAAAGAATTAACACATGAAAACAAAAAATCAAAAGATTTAGGAGAATCGCAAAAAATATATTCCTCATCTATGGATGATAGGAAAAAGCAACACGCAAACTAGAAATCTAAAATTCAACCGTAAATGAGATATAAGCTTTTCGTATACTTCCAAAAGACATAGCCTTTAACTCAGGAATTAATCACCAGAAACTCTACCAACCTCAAAACTCATGAATCCTTCCTCTTAATTACATATTACTATAACATAAATGGATATGCTCTTTCAAGTCTATAGAAGAAACAATATGCCTAAGACTAATTATCCATGATCGCACATATTCTTTCATCAAGGAGTATGTAATTATAGAAGGAGCCAACTAGACACTCATTAATGAACTCCAATGAAAGAGCTCAAGAAACTCTCAAGGCAATACAAAAAAAAAAATGGAAAGTTGAAAAAAGACTTTACCTTCATATAATATTAGTTTCTTACCGAACAAAATTAATTAATTTAGCTTGTTAATTTATGCATGTTAGAGATTAATTTTTTGGTCCTTAAACAAATCGTACATTGTTCATTTTAGAATCTAGATACATAAAAAGTTTCACTACAACATCTTAATAGCTTATTCAGATGCTTTTCGGGTGAATGCCTAAATTTTCAAAGACTAGTTATTTCCATATGTCAGAGAATCCAGTCTACGGCATATAAAACATTTTGAGGTGGAGGGTCGTGTCATAGCAGTTATTACTTCTGATATTCACATAGGGCAGCTATGCCATGAAAGAGCTTGATATTACTTTTTGGAAACCAATGGCATTTTTTATACAACAAAAGTCCCATTTCTATGATGTCAGTTTCACGGACCATCTAAACATATTGAGTTAGATTATCACTTTATCCGTGAAAAGGTGGCATCCCATTATCAAAAAGTTCAATTTGTTTTGTCTCATGATCAAGTAACAGCTATTACAGTCTATCTAAGTCGTGCTTTATGGAACTATGGCCCAAATTGAACCATCATGAGAACCCAATGTTGGCGAGAGGGAATTAAGGAATGTGAGGTATCTGACATGGACAAGTCAATTTGCACTCAACCAGAAACAAGGCCACGGACTTGGTAACTCTTCTTTTTGGGAAGTCTTTGTTCGAGCCAGCCCTCCTCCAGTGGGAACGTTTTTTGCGTATTTGAGTGGGCTCCACCCATCAAAACGTCTCGAATAGCATATCGTTGCAATCATGTCATGGAAGGCTTGAATTTCAAACTAAGGATCACATAAAACCGATTCCGTAAAAATGAGATATTAACCTTCAAAGATTGGGTTATATAGTGAGGATACTCGAGCTAACAATAGTCTCCCATCTAGTATTAAAAAGAAAATGTAAGGGCTTATAATAATTTACTCTCACATACTTATGTATTGAGTAATAAATGATATAGCGCATTTCGTGGTTTTCACGCAAATCGCGCAACCCATTCGTGTGGGCATTTAGGGCGTATTGGGCGCTTTAGAGGCACTTGCACGCACTTTACATCATTACATATATGCATCGTCGCTAGGAGTGTTAGAGCCTTTATTTTTAATTTTTAGATGGATTATCATCTGATGGACAAGATTGCAACAAGTCGTTGGGATCTTTTCCTTGGTTATAACACGGATCATCATCCAATAACTTACGATTGTCTAGCGGCCCAATAGTCATTGTGACTGGTTCCTCCAATAGCTATTGCGAATATTCTCTCAATAGCCACAAGTTTGAAATTATTTCCGTTACCAAACTATAAGAACTTAAGATTATATATATAAGATAATGTTATTCTTATGTTTTTTTTCTTTTTTATGAGAATCCCATAATAAAACAATTCATTATATAGTAAAGTTGGATCTGTTACATACGGAAACTTTCCAATATTCGACAACGGATATAAAGGAAAATAATGACAGAATGGAAATAACTATAGATACAAATATTTCAGAATTGGATATTAGATCAGTCAAGAATATTCGTTATCCAATCAATGATCTAATTGTGGTTGAGTGGATAAAGAATATATTGTCTAATCTAATATTATTCTCATGTATCAATACGCCCCCTCAAGTTCAACGAGGGTGGAACAACGTTGAGCTTGTCACAAAGTAGTTCAAACTGTGGGGTTGATAACGGTTTCGTCATAATATCGGCTATTTGATCATGAGTCGAGATTATCTTGACGATGAATTATTTTTGTTTCACCATTTCTCTCACAATGAAAATCAATCTCTACATGTTCTGTACGTGCGTGAAAAACGAGATTCGCCGTGAGATATGTGGCACCTATATTATCACACCATAGAGTGGGTGGAGTAGAGTATTTTACACCCAGTTCATTGAATAGGGACATAAGCCAAGCAAGTTCCGTAGAAGCACATGCAATGGCACGGTATTCTGCTTCTGTACTTGATTTTGCAACAGTCTTCTGTTTCTTTGAACTCCAAGAGATAAGGTTGTTTGCAAGATAAATTGCATATCCTCCAGTGGAGCGTCGATTATCTAGGCAACCCCCAATCAGCATCTGAAAAAGCAGACAAAAGTGAAGGAGACTCAAAATAATAGTTCAATCCTTTATCAATAGGTATCTTCACAAAACGTAATATACGTTTAACAGATGCCCAATGCTCCATAGTAGGCCTTTGCATGTATTGACATGCCTTATTCACTAAGAATGCAAGATCTGGCCTTGTGATAGTTAGGTATTGGAGAGCTCCAACCGTACTACGATACAAAGTAACATCAGAGAATAATTCACCAGACTCTTGGGATAGTCGAGTAGAGGCAGCCATGGGTGAAGCTATTGGTTTACAATTGATCATATTTGTTTGTTTTAATAAGTCCATTGCATACTTCTGTTGAGATAAAATTAGGCCATGAGAAGTATAATTTGCCTCAACTCCTAAAAAATAGTGGAGTTGTCCCAAGTCCTTCAAGGCAAATTCCCCACTTAATTTATTTATAACCGTTGATATAGTCGTTGAGTCACTTCCAATAACTAATATATCATCGACATAAACAAGAAAGTATGTTTGAACATCATGAGAGTTGTAAATGAATAAAGAGAGATTAGTCTTAGAGCTTTCGAAACTGATTGAGTGAAGAAAATCACTAAGCCGAGTGAACCAAGCTTGTGGTGACTATTTTAAGTCATACAAAGATTTAACAAGCTTGTAAACATGATTTGGGTAAGATGAGTCCACGAATCCTGGGGTTGATTCATATAAACCTCGTCATCTAAAACACCATTCAAGAAGGCATTGCTAACGTCTAATTGACGTATAATCCACCGGCGAGAAACCGCAATTGAAATAATAGAACGCAATGTAGTAAATTTCACAACTGGGCTAAACGTGTCGGTGCAATCGATACCAAATTGTTCCCTTTGCCACAAGACGGCCCTTATGGCGTGCTATAGAGCCATCGGCGTGACACTTTAGTGTGAATACCCATTTGCAACCCAATACATTCATATGGGGTTGATGTTGTACGAGAGTCTATCTTCTCTGTTGCATTAAAGCATTAATTTCATACACCATCACTTGGCTCCATGGAGGTAAAAGAGAAGCTAGAGATGAACAAGTGGGTGCCACATCAGTTGAGGGATCCATAGTTGATGTATATATATGAGAGGATACCATACTTCGTTTAGGATCTTCTTTTGTATAATTCCCGACTGAGATCGAGTTTTCACTATAGGATGTGTATTCGAAACGACGTCACGGCTATTAACTAGAGATGGCACAATACCTTAAACATAAGAAGAAGAAAAAGATTTTTCATTATGTGTAACAGGATGGAGATCATTAGTGCCCAAATGAAGAGAAGGAGATGACCTCATAGTAGGGGATTGTGAAATTAAAAGACCATGAGATGTAGTCCTTGCAATGGAAGGTGGTGTTATCACAGGTGTTGGAGAAATGACTGGAAGTGTTATATATTTGGGTGTATTCAGCAACTTGTAATCTTTTAACTTTGCAAAAGGAAATACATTCTCATTAAAAACCACATGTGGAGCAATAATAACTTTCTTCGTGAAGAGATCCAAACACTTGTATCCATGATGACGAAAGCTATACCCAAGAAAAACACATCTCGTCGACCTATAGTCCATTTTATGTTGATTATAGGGTCGAATAAATGGATAACATTCACAGCCGGATACCCGCAAAAATATGTAATTTGGTGGAGAACCATATAAAACCTCAATAGGTGAATAATTTTTTTAACCCGGAGTAGGCATTCGATTGATTAAGTAGACTGCAGATTCAAAAGCGAATTGCCAATATTTATGTCGGACTCTACTTTGTGCAAGTAAGGTTAGTTCCCGTTTCTACGACATGGCGGTGCTTCCGTTCAACAACAACATTTTGTTCATGAGTATGCGAGCAAGTTACTCGATGTTCAATCCCACAATCTTGAAACAACTTGCTTAATTTTTGAAATTCACCTCCCTAATCAGACTGTATACTCTTAATTTTTCTTCCAATAATATTTTCCACCAATATTTTAAATTTGCCAAAAACAGCATATGCTTCTGATTTAGTGTTAGGAGAAATATCCAAGAAAATTTTGAATAATCATCCACAAATAGAATAAAATACCGATAACCATCAACAGAAGGGCCGGGGGACGGACCCCATAAATCAGTGAACAATAAATCTAGAGGTGCTCGAGAAACAGAGTGAGTCTTAGATAAATGTAAACGGTGGCTTTTGCCTAATTGACAAGCACAACAAACAAGATTTGTTTTGCCAACAAAAATCTGCCGTCTGTTATTCTCAAATGCAGAAAGCAAACTTTTATTACTTGGAAAAGCGGAAAATGGGATATGATAGAGGTCGTCTTTAGTCGTTCCTCGAAGAAGAACTCTCCCCGCGTGCTAATCCACAATATAAAAATCATCAGAAAAGAATATAAAATATACTTTGTTATCACGGGCAAATTGTCGTATTGAAAGTAAATTTTTCTTGATAGACGGTACACATAAAATATTATTTAATTGAAGTGATCGAGATGGAGTAATAAAAGATGACGAACCAATATGAGTTATATTCAGACATGTTCCGTTTCCGATTTTCACTACATCTGATCCAGAATATCCTGACTGCATTGTCATATTCGATGAATCAGGCGTTACATGTTGTGTTGCGCCCGAATCAAGAAACCATGATTGTTCAAAATCCTAAGAATTGATTGCAGCCATCATAGCACAAGTTTGGTTTTGATTTTGAGGTGGACCACAGAAGCGGTTATAGCAATTGAGAGTCGAGTGCCCTTTTCGGTTACAAATTTGACATGTAACTGGTGCTTCATTTGATTGCTGGAAGTTTGGAGGACCATTAAAACGTTTAGAAGGAGAATTATTACCTTGTTGCCGAAATCCCCCGCATCCACGATGGTGGTTGTTGCGCCCCCTACTTTGATGGTTGTGACGGGGTTGATGTTGCATAGCAAAATTGGCCATAGGAGTTGAAATATCAACCGTAGGAATATCAGATGCAAGACGAAGCTCTTGACTGATGAGAAGACCTTGAAGATCATTAAATGATACTGGTTCTGGGCGTGTTGTGATAGACGTCACAAATGGTCCATACTCTGGACCTAATTCAGCAAGAACATGAAGGACGAACTCATAATCGGAAATTGATTTGGAAACAGCAGCTAATTTTCTGCAAAAGTCTTCATGTTCACCAAATAGTCCATAACTGACGAAGCACCTTTCTTTGTTTGATGGAGTTGCATAACACGAGATTGTGACGGGTTAGCAAATGCACTTTCTAACCTCAACCATGCTTCTCTAGATGTGGTTGATCCCCACAATTTGTTAGTGAATTCCTTCAGAAACAGAAGAATAAATCATGCTCAAGATCAATTGATCTTGACGAACCCAAGCAGAATAGACAGGATTCATAGAAGAATCAATATCATCAATATCATTGTAAGATAAAGGCAATAGACAAGGTGGCCATGGTTTGGAACCATCAACATAAGGATGGGAATCGGGCAGGCTCGGAGGGGTGCAGGCATAGTATAGCCGGGCTCGGGCGAGTTCGGGCACGGGTACGCTTAGCCCGCGCCAAGGTGCCGGGCGGATCGGGCTGGGCGGAATTCACCAATTCAGGGCCCGTAGCCCGCCCGAGCGGGCTCCATCGGGCTCGGGTCGAACGGGCTCGGGTGATTTTACTTAAAAAAATATTAAAAAAAAAAACAAATTTCTAATATAAAAACAAATAATTACTTAAACTAACATTTCATATATGTATATTTTCAACAAAAGTACATAATTATCAAAAGGTCCAAAATAATAACAAAAAAGTACATAATTACCAAAAGATCCTAAATAATAACAAAAAGTTACATCTATCTCCTGCGTTAATCGAGCGATTGAACTTGAGACGTGCTAGGAGTTGCTTCAGGAAATCCGTCGTTTAACGGATCAAACTCCATCAAAGTAACATTAAGTTGATGTTTCCACCAATCTTTAAGACATACACAACATTCTAACATCTCCGGAGTAAGACTGCTCCTATAATCACCTAAAATTCTCTTACCTAAAGAGAAAGCAGACTCGGATGCAACAGTCGAAACTGGGACCGCAAGAACATCACGTGCTATCCGGGATAAAACTGGATACCTTTTCTCGTTCTCACTCCACCAACTCAAAACATCAAATTTCTCAATATTATCGATTGAAGGATCAGGCTCAGACTCATGTCTAGATATTTCTTCGGAAGCAATAACCAAAGGGTCCCTCAGGGCTCTCTTACTTCTCCAAAAAGCACCCCGTCTTGACGAGTCATCTGTCTCAAATGGAACATCAACAGATGATGAAGGGACAGAAGTAGGGACATTCAAATTAGCCGTATACTCAGAAAATAATTCGCGTAATTTACTGATCACCATGAAGGCCTGAGAAGTAGAACACTTTATAACATTAGCTGAATCATCAAAACAATTTTCAAGCTCGCCCAATAGCATATCAACTTTCATTTTAATTCTTGGATCCAAAATACATGCGATTCCAAATAAAACAGGCGTTTCACCCCAATACTTGCAAAATTTGGCTTCCATGGAATTAATAATTTCAGCAAACAATGGATCATTTCGATTATCCAAAAATGTCATTCCAATATCAACCAAATACTCCAAGACAGAATTCGAAGTTACATACTCAACACCCGAAAAGAAATTTGTTGCTTCATAAAAAGGTTTCAAGAACTCTGCACAACAAATTGGCGTGTTGCCAATCATAACTCGATAAAATAGACGGAGGAAATCTATCAGATAAAAAAGAATTTATTGGACCATTAAATGGCAAAGCACTTTTCAGCATAAGGTAAGTTGAATTCCACCGATGTTTAACGTCTAACTATAATTTTTTGGGAGAAAACCCCAACCCTTCACAATGCGTTCGAAATTGTGCATTCCGCGTTTGTGATACGGAAATATATTCGAGGTTTCCCTTCAACCGTATAAGCATTTCTCCAAACTGAGGGACTTTGAAACCATCCTGAACAACAAGATTCAAGATGTGACAGCAACATCGAACATGGAACAATTCACCTCTCAACGGTAAATGAGGCATTAACTCAATCAAACGAGAAACAGATACTGTATTGGCACTGGCATTATCCATAGAGAGGGAAAACACTTTACCAGAAATCATCCAGTCATTGGTTAATTTATCGTGCAAAACATTAGCAATGTGTTCCCCGGTATGAGATTTGTCTAAAAGAATATAAGAGATGATTCTCTTTTGAATACACCAACTCTCATCAATATAATGTGCAGTGATAGACATATAACTCAATTTCAGATTCGAAGACCAGATATCAGATGTGAGAGCAATTCAGCCAGGAGCATTAAGTAAAGAATTTGTATGTGCATTGATGAGACATGAAAATGTCCCATCTGAGTCTCTTAATTTGGACAAGTTAGTCTATCTAGGGCAGTTGCTCTCATGAATTACTCCTTTTCCTACTCAGGTACCTTTTTCAGAGTTATCTGTGCAAAACGGATAAAAGTCAGAGAAAATGCAGACTAGGAGTATTTTGGTCATTTGTTGATTCTGATTGCATGGTCAAGATTAGTGCTCGGATGGAAAGTAGATTCCAAGACGAACCTGTAGGCGAAAACGGAAGTCAAATCGGACTTCGGATAAACAAAGTAGAGCGAGTCAAAGTTCGGGTCAAAATCGGTGGACTAAAAGTCAAGAAGGACACGTGGCGCGCATCCAGGAAATAATCGGATGGATCAGAAATGACGCGGGCTACATTCTGTCACGGTCGGGAGTACACCAAGCTATTACCGACTGTCTTCTTCTTCCTTCTTTTTCCGGTTTCTAAAAACAAAACAGAGAGATATTTTCGATTAGAAACTTAACAAATCGATGGAAAACCGACTCGAATGATTTAAGGAAAGAGAGAAAGGTAGAAACCGACTCAACCAACCTATGTAAAGAAGAAGAAACCGAGAGAAAAGATCATCCCTCCATTAAAGAAGCAAACCCGAGCTACAGAGAGAAAGTGAGTTAGAGAGTTATTTATTTCTTTTTCTTCTTCTTCTGATCCTTCTCTTTGTGAGAGAGAGAAGGTTAGATTGAAAGAGTTAAGAGAGAGAGATATTGTAGAGAGAGAGATATTGTAGAGAGAGAGAGAGAGAGAGATTTTGAATTAATAAAACCGAGCATTTAAATCTATTTTTCTTCTTCTTTCTTTGTCTGGTTCGGTTAGAGAGAGAAAGAGAGAGTTATATTATTGTTATAGAGAGAGAAAGAGAAAATTTAGAGTGAGAAAGAAAGAGAAAAAAGTAGAGAGAGAGAAATCAGTTGAGGAAAATAATTTTTCCACAGAGAAATAATTTCCGAGAAGACGAGAAAACTATTTTTCCTAAGGGTCTGTTTAGCTGCGCAAAAGGAAATTTAGTGAAAAAAGGTGTCTTCTTCTCCAATTCTTTTTCTTTCTTTAATGTTATTATTTTTATTCTCTTTAATCATTATTATGCTCTCATCCATCATGAGTAACTAACTTTCCCGATCTAGGGTTAAACTTTAGTTTTGTGTGATTTTCTGACTTAATTACTTTTAAGTACTTAATACTTTGATTTCTTCGCGTATCTTTCACGATAACCCCTTTCATTAGTTATGCTTATGTTTGATGTTTCATATTTAGGCTTTAGGTCTTTAATGTTTCATGATTACGTTTGATATCTAATAGTTAGAGTACCCGTGATTTTACGTATCGAAATTGAAAGTTTTAAAGTAAGTGTTTTGAAAAGTCAAAATCATCCGAGGTTGGTTATTCTTCCTTGAGTTATATAAGGAGAAGATCTGAATTGCATAAGTTAGATGTCATATTTGCTAAAGTGGATCATGAAACCCTAGATTCTCCCTTCTCATAAGTTTCCCGGTTATCAACTTTTTATTGTTTCTGTTTTAGTTATTTCACTTTAAAAACAATCTTTAAAAGAGAAATCACCATAGATATAAGTTTTAGAATAGATTATACTTGACGCCCGTATACTTGCGGGCGTACCCTTTTTTACACATCATGCATCCTTTTCTTCTTCAAAACATTTTATAATATCATTTCTAGTTGTTCCCCTAGAAAAAGATTTGAAACCAGGATGAAATGAGTCTGTCACATAAAACTCAAAATACGGATCCTTTACAAATTGCAGTGGCAACTCGCGAAGGATTATGAGTTTGATTGTATTTTTCCGAGCTCTCGCTTGACTAAACTGAAATGAGGCCAACTTTCCACTGTTTTGATTTTGAGACAATTTTGTCTGTGACATGTCAATTTTCAACTTCTTCGCACATATTTGGGTGTGCCTCTTATGATGAGTTGTCCCATTGGGCGATTTAGTCACTTTCATAACACCACAAAAAATGCATTTGGGCATTTTAATTATTTTGCCTACATTTTTAAGATCTGGAATATCTACGAAAGTATAAAACTCCCAAACCTCAGATGTTATGTCTCTCGTACAGGTTGATTTTTCAGTTGGCAAATCCACTTCAACTGCAGAAGAGCCAGCAGGAGCAAATGAACCAGGATCAGGAGGCCCAACAGTACCAGCAGGAGCTAAGTCTCCATCAGCACCAATTTGAATCTCTGTCAAATCAACCTAAGTTAGAACCACATCCAACATAGAAATGTCATTCTAAAGGCTGAGTTCATTTCTATAGTACTTAGACAAACTAACTTCATCATTGGTTTATAGGGAAGTCCATCTTTGCTCCAACATCCAATTTCAGACCAGCTTCCTTGAATCACCCATTTTGGTTACTATGTTCGAACAACAGAGAAGTTTTCACAATTGTAAGACCACATGACCCGGTTCTTCTGTTGGAAAATAGAATAATCCTTGGCCACCGATCTTCATCAATCCGGTTCTTCTAAGTGTTTAAACAAGCATCCTTAAAACAGAATGACAAGTGATCTAAGAATCCAAATTATCCAACGACAGTCCTGTTTTAGAAAAGAAAACAATTTTTTTTAAATCAGGTAAGATATGTTTTAAACAAGAGATCAATTTTTTAAAAACAATTTTTCAAAACAGAATGACAAGTGATCAATTGTAAGACCATACTACTTTATCAACTAACTACATACCCTTTCTGAAACAGATTCTGATCTGTTTGATCAGACAGATCAATGGTAAAATCTGTCTGATCAAACGGATCAGACTCCCACAAGTATGATTTGTTTCAGAAAGAAATAAAAAATAAAAATTTCCACTAATTTGCATTATCCATCTTACATCATGATCACATACAACCATATCAACATGATACATTCATTATTTCTAAAACAGATAAGAAATTTGTTTGATCAGACAGATCAATTGTTGATTTCGATCTGTCTGATCAAACAGATCTAACTCATAAACGAGTTCAGATCTGTTTCGGAAACTAACATGCAAACACTTGATCATCAAAAAAATTACAACCACATATGATACACTTCTTGTTTCTAAAACAGGTCGCAGAACTGTTTGATCAGACAGATCTATGATTGAAATCAATCTGTCTGATCAAACAGATCTGACTCATAAACGAGTTTAGATCTGTTTCAGAAACAAAAATGTAAACATTTGATATAAAAAAATATTACAACCACATAACATGATAAACTTATTGTTTCTAAAACAGATCGCAAATCTGTTTGATCAGACAGATCTATGGTTGATATCGATCTGTCTGATCAAACAGATCTAACTCATAAACGAGGTCAGATCTGTTTCAGAAACAATTTATTATCATTATCACATAAAAAAACGTAACAGAATATCATAAAATAAAATCGGTTGAGTTTGAAGGCTTAACCGCGTCATTTGATCAAAGATCATCGACGTATACCATATACGAACATCAACATATGACGTATCCATCCTCTTAAGCTTTACTCGTAAGCCTTAACCCACACGCAGAAGAATAACGAAGCAATAACTAGCAATTACTAACCATTGTAAACTTTGAAGCTTTCACTGTTGGATAATGGAGAGCGTCGGAGAGACAGAGAGATTCGATTAATAAATAGATGAGATTAAAATGTTAGATGAAGTGGTAAGTGATTAGGGTTAGGGATTTAGCATTTAGGGTTAGGTGGTTTCTGTTTGAGTTAGAGAGAGAGAGAGGCAGAGAGAGCGAGAGAGGCGGGGAGAGAGAGAGGCAGAGAGAGCGAGAGAGGCGGAGAGAAAGAAAGAGGCGGTTTAGGGTTTCTCTGTTGGGGGAAGGGTATTTATAGAAGATGAAGGGTCAAGTTGTATCGATCCAACGGCTGAGATCTAATTTGAAGAGACGCCCTATCTCAGCCGTTGGATCTAAAGGATTTCACGCTGATCCTGAGTAGGGTAGCGAGCGGATCTTTTAAACGGGTATCGGGCTATCGGGCTTTCTATAGGACACGGGTAGCGGGCGGGTAAAGTCGAACGGGTATATCGGGTCGGGACTCGGATATGAAGGCATATCCGAGTCCCGCCCTATAAGCCCGAACAATCGGGTCGGGTATGCCCAACCTCGGGTGGCTTTCGGTTTACGGGTGTAAACGGTCCGGGCGGACCTGGCCGGTCTCGGGTTTCCAGACCGTTTTCCCACCCCCTACATCAACATAACCCATTAGGTCATTGCCAAGAAGATGCGACGTAAAATGCGACTGCCAAAGCAGATAGTTTGTCGCAGTAAGCTTGACTGCGTTAATGGTTGACATGGAAGGAATTGGCATTGAAGATAATGAATAAACACTAAACAGAGAAGGAAGAAAACAATTCTAGTATTACTACCTAAGCAACAGATACCATATAAGATAATATTATTCTTGTGTTTTCTCTTTTTTATGAGAATCCCATAATAAAACAATTCATTATATAGTAAAGTTGGATCTGTTACATACGGAAACTTTCCAATATTCGACAATGGATATAAAGGAAAATAATGACAAAATGGAAATAACTATATATTCAAATATTTTAGAATTGGATATTAGATCATCAAGAATATTCGTTATCCAATCAATGATCTAATTGTGGTTGATTGGATCAAGAATATATTGTCTAATCTAATATTATTCTCATGTATCAATAGTATATACTATTTACTTAAAGATTTCTTATCAGAAAGGTAAAATCATTGTACCCTGAGAGACACTTTGCCTACACATTTTTTTTTGTTGAACTACTTCGCCTACACAGTTGGTGCATAAAAGAGGACGATTACTGTCTTAAGGAGAAAGATCTCTTGCCTCGGCTATAAAATCTCATTATACATTTTGTATTCTTGTTCTTTCAACTTTCTCTGAATTTGTCAAAATTGATAATGTTATTCTTTTGAAGGAATTCATAAACCTACTATGCTTTTACAAAATAGAAAGCTATATAATCTATCTTTGTTTTACGGAATAAAATGTCAAGTCTATCTCTGTACTTATCATTTGTATACTAGCAAACAACAATCTTGTCACTTAACAATTTATTTTGTTCTCTCTATTTTATTTGTAAACGTTTTCAAAAGTTACACGATTCTTTTGCTATAAATAAACTTAAAGTTTGCACTAGTTTACACATATCATCTAAGATACATTTGCAGGTATTTTCACAAGAGCCTAAATCTAAAAAAAAAACTAAGAGGCTTTGTTAGCCAAGACCGTCAGTAAAGTACGTCCCAATTTGATGTATTTATTTATAATTTTAAATAGGTCCCGAAAAAAGAATAACATTTAGATGACGAAAGAAAACAACAACAATCTCGAAGATGAATAGCAAAGTAAAGCCCCCCGAAAAAAGTCAAAGTATAAAATTAAAGCTCCATTCTCATTGGGAATTATACAACTTTGATTTGTAGTAGCTATTAATTATAAGCCACCAAATTGGTCACAAATCTTAATTAATAAACACAATTACTTAACCAAAAATAATTAATTAATGATTCATGTTGGAAACAGCAAGAGCAATGGTTGATAACTGCAAGAAGTTCCTATTCTTCTTCGACAATGAAGATGC
>BEHA01000984.1:91507-110642 GCA_002897215.1 Eschscholzia californica subsp. californica | reverse complement strand
AATTGCCATTGTGCTTCTTGAATTCTATAAACCCTCCCATAACATCCAACCTTTTTTTAATTGCCATTGTGCTTCTTGAATTCTATAAGCCCTCCCATAACATCCAACCTTTAGGGTGCATGATTATTCACTGTGTGAGTAGTAATCTTGAGGTGAATACTTTTTGTTGTAGGATCAAAAGACATACCTAATGCAACATTGGATAAACATAAAAATTGTTTTCTGTGTCATTTCTAGATGGATAGTTATTTTTTTTTATAATAAAAATGTACATGTAGACATAGATGTCCTGAAGAGGAATCTTAAATATTGTGACATTTTAGAATGAAATGTTGTTACACCATCTTAGGATCCAAATTAAGTTTTGCACTGTAAATGATTTTTATTGTTAAATTTCCGAGTTTCTAGTTGAATCTTGATTAGGATGTTTGGCATAATAAGTTTAGAAGACGAACAGAAGAAATTAGAGCATCTCCAATGCAAGACTCAATCTTAAAATCTTAAGTGCCACCTAGGACTTTAGAGTTTTTTTTGAGAAAAAACCTCTCCAATGCAAAACTCAATTGAGATCTTAAGATGATGTGGAAGCATTAAGTTTTAAGTTGTCTCAACTAGAAACTCTATTTTTGAGATCTCTTTTGAGAGTCTTAAGTGTCCTAGTCATCAAATTTAATTTTTGGACCAATAAAAAGTCTTTCTTTCTCAACCACTTTTTTCTATTAAATGTATGTGTGACATGTGTCTCTATTAGAGTTTTTTAGAGTGTTGCATTGGAGAAGGACTTGAATTAGAGACACTCAAGTTAGCTACATAGGAAAGAGAATCTCAATTGAGACTCAACACATAAGCCAATTAGAGTTTTTTTTGAGTTTTGCATTGGAGATGCTCTAAATATCATCACAACGGCAATCCAGCTCTTCTCTCGAAAATTTTAGGTCAAGCATAAAAAGAAGTAAAATCCATGAGAATACGAATATCGATGCTGTCTGGTGTCTTAAATAATTTCAGTTCCAAACTAGAAGCCAATAATAAATTCAATAACTGATCTGAATCATTTGACTTTAACTCAGTCTTGAGTTTAATTCATCACAACCTAACTCATCTACATCTGAAGTGGCTTGATAACAAACTAAGAGTTTTTTTTTTGTTGAACTAACAAACTAAGAGTTAGTAATATTACAATTCTGGGGAAAAATTCTACCAATCTAAAAAAACAACTAAGTTAAGGAAACACAAAATCCAGAGGAAAAGGTGGGGAAAATAAATATTGGGGCTTCACCTCCATTTCTCTTTCAGTTCCTTCTTCTCAGACAACACCCACGTTACAAAGATGGCGGCAATCAGTGCTACAATTGTGATTAGGAGGAGAGCATAGCTGAAATCCTCTGTGAGTGAATCGTAGATACGTGAGGGTGATATTCTGGTAAAGAAAAGATCTACTCCATACGAAAAGACAAGACTAGTTGATTCCAATTTGGTAGGAATAGTTACTATTCCTCGTACTCCTTCCACTTGAAGCGAATGTGTCACGTAAGCCTGCAAGAATAAGTGTTGGTCAGTATTTGAAACCATCATAGAAGGCAATCAAATATATGAATCATCACCAAGGCATGTAACTAATGAACCCACAGAAAATTTTAATTGCCGGAGGCAAATTCGTGGCTAATCCACATATTCTAGTAAAGAATCATCTCTATATATACATATATATGATGACTATGAAAGAGAAAATGAAATGTACCTGTGGGATGATTGGTAATGTATCCGAAAAAGGTACTATTCCTTCTTCTAACTCGGTTTGGGTCGGAGTTAGCGTCCGGCGAGGATCCAGAAATCGCTTGTCAAGTGCCAAGACCTGTAATTTCCATTCAATAACAGTGAATACAACCATAAATATGGCAGGAGTGTAGTCATGGTCTATCAATAAGACCAGTTTTTTTTAGTTTTACATTTATAACGACAAAAGAACCAAGTAAATTAACTTTTACTTCTCGACAAAAAAAAAGTAAATTAACTTTTAGTGCCACTGGATGTTCACTGACCTGATCACCAACTGTGCCAATTAGAATTTGCTTAGAAGTTATACCCTTGGCTGTTGAAGATACTGCCATTGTTTTCACGGAATGGGTAAAAAAATAAGTTTGTGATTTGACCATCACCTCTGGTCGAGAATATGATGAAATCGGTGAAGTAAGATTATGTTTTCCAATTATAAGTTTCAATACGTCTTTGTTATCCTGTGGAAGGTTGCCAATTTGGGGAAGATTAAATCAAATTTGAGAAAAAGATACATTAAGAGAAGTACAATAAGGAGAGAGTTCATTTAGAAAGTACCGCGCGGGATTGATCATAGATTTCAATGACCGACATCTCATATCTGTGTGCTCTGAGGTTGAAATAGTGGTAGACAACCCAATTCTCAGAAAAAACCTTCATGCATAAGAAGTTATTGTAAGTTCGTGTACTAAAACAATCTGTAGAACTGAAGGTGAAGAGAGAGAAAAAAATTACTTACAGCATGAACAGGACCCTGTGCACCATGGTGAGTCACACGGTGCAGTATCCGTCCAGTTATGGTATCGATAAGATATACTACTAATGAAGATTCCTCTGGAGTAGCTGATCCAATATCACCAGCACCCTTTGGAGAAACGGTAGATACAAAAAGAAGATTTTTTGATGTATACTTGTATATGGCTTCTTGATCTACAATTTTCGCTTGAGTATGTACTACCTGGAAGACAAACGAAGATCAGAAAGCAGGAAAACAAAGGTTCTTGTTGTAATGCATCTTCATACGGTATTCATGTCTAATCTATCAAATCTCGTACTGGTTCAAGTTACATTAAGATATCTTTGTCAGTACCACTCACCACCTCAACCGAGTAAAATAATCAATCACACTGGGTAGTTGGTTAGACTGGATTAATAGTACATTTCATGATAAAAGATGAAAGAAGTTTGTGATAAATAAACCAAAGACATAACGAAATGGAAAGGAACGAGGATAAGATAGAAAGAGTGGACGCAAACCTCAATTAATTTTTTAGTTGCAGTAGCAATAATCTTCTCTGAGTCTGAGGGGAATATGATTGACCACAATTCTCTTGTATTAAAGCAATATTCGTCAAAAACTTCAGGATTGCAAGTTTTATGCAATGCATACCCTCTTATGATATCTTCATCGGAATCAATTAAGTACCAGTATAAATTTGAGAGCTCATTTTGACAAATCTTAAGAGCTTCAGGAGTTCTCGGAAATAAGTGTGCATGCTTATTAGCATCTATAATAAGATGAAGTCGCTGCTCTGTTGAATCCGTAAAAGGAAGTGGAATAATATCCGCTATGGAATAAGCAAGGGGTGAAGAGTTAAGTTCCTGTCCAGTGTAAGAATCGACAAAAGCAAGAACACCCGGAGCATCGGAATTAAGCCCACATCTACCAACTACAAGAACTGATGGATTCGAATCAAGTGCATGATGATGAGGGACCTGCCACTGGTACATATTCAACAAAGATGGATCGGGACAGGCTTCTGATCTTCTAAGAGAAGGAAGCAAAAGAGACCACACAACTCGTCCGTCTCCAGTGTGCAGTGCGAAAAGCTTGCCAGATTTAGTGAGTACAATCAGAAGCTTCCGAAAACCATTGTGGTCTCTTGTCATCTTGTTCCTTTCGGAGTTCTTTAACCTCATTCCTTGTATAGCAACTATGTCATCAGGGCTTGCAAGCATTAAAGTTCCTTTAAGTTTCAGGACATGTCCCTTCAATACAAAGAAAACCAGTTTCAGTACGAATAATTATCAAAAACATGTACCTTCAATTTTGAGGAAGATAACATAGAAAGGATATTCATTTTGCAAAGTGAGGTCATTAAATGCAATGTTGTCAAATCGCAAATCGTACAGTGAATCGTTTTCTACTTTTAAAAATCGGATCGCTAAATCGAATCGTGAATCGTAAGATTTAATAATCAAACTAAATCTTTATTGTTCTAATAATTTCATATTACATTTTATAATACATTTTTATTGGCTTTTAGGAATTACTTTCTGTAATGTTCTCACAATATACTCCATATTTTTCAAAATATTAGTGTATACTATATAGTTAACTAAACATATAGTTAAGTAATAAACATAATTATGTATAGATTTATATATCCCAACTAACCTAATTTATTATCCCTATTAATTTTGAATTTACATTTAATACAGTCTTTTAACAACTAAAACTTTTTTTCAAAGACCAGTTGACCATGTCTTTTCCCTATACACTATTTGGGGCTAGAAGGTGAAGGGTCTAAGAGGGAGAGACCAGAAGGTCATAAGAAAATATGGTGAGAGAGAATCACATTAAGTCTCTCTTGTTTCTCTCTCTCTCTACAAACCTTATCTCTGATTTTCTCTCTCTGAACATCAAAATAGAAGACACCAGAACAGAAAAGAAACCAGATTATGAGCAAGAAGAAGAAGTAAAACTGAAAATAAGAAGATGAAATATGGACCATGTACTTTCTTTTCATTCAGCTTCAACAAGGTTAGAAGTTGTAAAACCCTAAATACTTCATCTTGAATCGTGGGATTCAATTTGAATCCCACGATTCATGATTTAGGGTGCGATTCCAAGTAAAAATCGCACGATTCTTGCTTAAATGCGATTTGACTCAGTTTTGGATCGATTTCAGTCCGATCCGATTCAGGTCGTGCGATCTGAATCGCGAATCGGACGATTTTGACACCACTGATTAAATGTACACGATTTAGATTCCAACAGAAAACGGCATACTTGGCAACTTCTGTTATAAGTAACTCGAGTGAGAAACACTACATAATCGACTTAGGTCAAGAACAGACCTTCACTTTATGTGAATTCACACCATAGCAAGACATTGGACAAAAATAGCAACAAAAAGATTTTGAAACTTCATTAAAATGTGTTAAGTGATACCTATACACGATACAACCTAGTGTCCATACAAGATTATCTCAGCAGAACGTGTATAATAACATTGTGCTCCCCTATGCCCTTAGAAAACATGGTAAGACATAGAGTCTTTCTAGTTTTAACCGAGACACCTCAACGTAATCAGTGAGGGGAGTTGAATTTTTACTTGCTTAAAAGTGCAAAGAATTTGGTCTACTTGCTGGAGCTCTCTGTGCTGGGTCTGCTCTAAAGACAGTCAACTAAAAACTCATCTTATTATTTTAAATATATCCAAATTTTGGTTGATCCCAAGGTCTCTGATTTAGCAGCCAACCCATAATATTCTTTATTTAGGCTGGGTTCAGTCTTGAATATCCATAAGAATTTGTCATCTGGTCGGTTATTATGGACCTCATGGTCACAGAAAAAGTCGCGTGCCTTGAAAGATCTACGCAATTCGATTTTAGAGCTAATTGTGCTCCAAACATTATTTTTTACTCAAAGAAACATGAACTTTTTTACTTCACAAAGACTCCTTGGGGTGCAGAGAGATCAAGAACGCTTGGTAAGAGGATTATTCCTAATAACATTTTACAAAATTTGCAGGAAATAGTTGATATGCCGAGAAGGCCATTCCCTTGAAAATAAACTAACATACTGTTAGTCATGGCATTTAAGAAGTATAGGCCCCTTTCAGAATTATCAATTTCACTAGCTTAATTTTTCAACAAAAGGCAGTAGTGAGGAAGATAGAGTCACACCTTGAGCCATTCAAATAGGCTGTGCTCCACCTTTGAGACAGATACACCATCCTTTTCCACAGGAAGTTCGGCAGTTGCCATGTTTACAATAGAAGCAAGCCCATCCTCCCTCTTCCAGACAATCTCACCTTGTTGTAGCAACAAAAGTGAATGATCTTCCATGACAATCAAGGCTCTAAACCCATAGCTCCTGTCTGTTCTGATATAATTATTTATGAAAACCTTCTCCACGTACCCTCTTTGCTGGTCCATTCTAATTCTTTCTTTAAGCAGATCATTACTCCAGTCATTAGCATGTTTCACTGTGATACCAATCTCACTTTCACCATTTTCAACAAATGCAAAAGCTTGTTCTCCCTCCGAAAAGGAGAGGGGGTCACTAATAGCTGCTGGGTAACTTATTTTCTCTACCACAGAAAGTTTGTCAACACCTGTAACTCTTACAAAGACTATAACTGAATTGATTCTTAGAGCAACCATGCCTGTAAACTTTGAAGGCAATATTGTGACCGTCCCGGAAGAATTCTCAATAAGATCTGAAATGTGAGTCTGGTGAAAGCTAAATCCACCATCCCCAAAGCTTATTGACACTAAAGTTGACCTGCTAGTATCTAATGCCACCAGTAAGTCGTCGGAAATAAATGACAATTCCCCGGAAAAACCACCAGGAAAGTTTTCTTTGTTGTGTTTTACTACCTCACCACTTTTACCATCAATCTGATACCTAACAAACTCTGATGAACCAACAAATCCTACAGCAGATATGGTATCACTGTCAGGGTGATGAGTAACTTGCTTAATCTCCAAGCTGCAAAGACAGTACGAGATAGATGAGTAACATGACACTGAAGCAACTTAACGTATAGTGGATAAGAACACCAAAAGATAATTCAAATTTTGTTAACCTCTCAGTCAACTCTTTCCTCCAAATAACAGCACCGTCTATGCTCGATACAGCATGCAAACACCCTTTCCCGAAAACAAGAACTGTGTTGTCATTGTTTATCTTCAAGCTTGCCTTCAGAAATTAAAAAATGTCAAGTAATAATCTTTTATTTCATTTAACTACTTAGATCCATGAACAGTTTCTGAAAAAAACATAAATTGCCGATAAACAGATCCACACAAACACATATACACAAATAGCACAGACATTAAACGACTAGAAGCACTCTATGAAAATCAGAAGAATTACATGATATACTAAAGTTCCTGTCTGATCAATGAATCTAAGCTCAAAAACCACCTAAATTAGTGACAAAACATGGATTGATTTTATTAAATTATAAACAAGAAACACTCAACCGAAACAAGATACCATCCTGACTGAGCTCATAACCCCAAACAACTAAAATTGTTGGGAATATCTTGTGTGTATTTGACCAAGAGTAATGGGCCTCAAGTCTCTCAGACTTCATAGGCTAAGTAACATAACATAGTTATGACCATCAAAGCTATGTCGTATGAGGTGCTAGCGAGGTAAGGCTAAGAACCTCTTGCGGCTAATAAGTGCGACATCAGAATAAGTCGCTTCCGGAAATTTAAGACTTCATCTTTAGTTCCTGATTGTAAAATAGATGTTTTCTCCACACCTATATGTCAATTATAATCAACATCAAGCATATCATACTTAGCCTACCAAAGCAATAAAGTGATAATTAGGGTTCCCTCTAGATGTTCCTTACATTGGTCTCATCTGGCCTATATTATTTACTCTTTGGCAAAAGAAAGAGCCTTAACAAATATACTACAGATTACTATTTACAAGTAAAATAATGTTTGACACAAACGCAAGCAAATACGAAAAACCAACAATCTGTCATTTTTTAATTAAGGCAATAAAATCGAGCAGGCTAAATCATCGTGCAAGGTAAGGAAGATTCTTAGTTGAAAATGCTTAAGCGCTCAAAAAAAGACCACCAGAAACCTCTCAAGTCTCAAAAGAGCGCTTCAAGCCGTCCTCACCCTAATGCTTGCCTTTCAAACATAAAATTGAAGTCTCCTAATTTATATGCTACAATAGTACGAGACATACAACTATGTTAACAAATCTAAGATAAAAAAAGAGAACATAGGAAAGCAAAAGTTTATCTCTTACCTGTATTGATAACAAAGACTTTGAGGGCGTAGAACCTTGAAGGTGAGACTCCCATACCATCTGTCCATCGGGAAGATTCCACGCTCTTAAAACGCTACCTCCTGATGAAAGGGTAACAACATCTGAAAGTAGTAAACCAATCGTCAAGTTTCTGTTCTTCGAAATGCAAGAGTCCATCTATGATTGCTATTCATACATAGATTAGAACAAGTAATAGAGCTAAAGCGAAACTGATAATTAAGTAAACTTCGAAAGAATTATATCTATGCACTTTCTTACTAAAAATTGTCACTTATACTTAGCCGGTAATGATTAACAAAAGAGAATAGGAAGTTGGGAACGATAATGAAAAGTTTTAAAGATAATTACATTTTCCAAATGCGATATCGAATTGATCAATAACATCATTGCTACCAAGGACATGCCTCCAAACTGCAATCACACAAAAACAGTTCAGTGAACTGAAATCCACTTAAAGAAAATACAATCTTATAACTGTTATCAGACTTATTAAACTAGGGCAATTCGAATATGAACATCATTACAAATTAAAAAAAAAAAAAAAACTAGTCAAAAATCACAACTTCCAGCAGAAAATAATAAGCATACATATATCTCCTCTTCGAAGATCCAAAGAAGCAATCACATTCTCCTCCGTAGAAACTATTACTCGCTTTCTTCCAGCTTTTTGAGTATGAAATACCGCTTGCTTTACTTTCCCTATATATTTCTGATGCCTAAAACAATCAAAATTAACAAGATCTTAAAAATATCTGAAAATTCAGAGAAATCCAACTGAAAAGTACTGGTAGATTGATCGAATAAGTGATTTCGAATTAATGATTACTGGAATCGGAATCTAGTAAAAAAGAAAAACTGAGATTCAGAGTAGTTATTAGAGAAGAAATTGAATCAGAATATCTTGTGAGGAAGTAACGTACCAATCGGCTAGCCCTACTTGATCTTCATAGATAGCAAAGCTTGGGATTACATAGAAGGAGAGAAGAAGGAGAAGGAAAACCCTAATCACCATAGCCATGTCGATTTTTCTATGTTCTCAGAGTAAATCTGAGAGAAACTGAAAGTCTGCTTGGTGTGGAAGGTCCACCAAATAAAAGGAGATGGAAGGCGTAGTACGCACCCACTTTAAAAGTTCTGATTACCTCCGTCGACTAAAAATCGGGACAGGGTGCGTCTATAGGCCCTTCTCCTTTTTTCTCTTTGCCCTCCTCATTCTTAGTGCTCCTACATAGTGGGGCAGTCCGAGTGCACTCGAACTAGACCTAATCTGTGTTAGGTTTAAGGGAGGGAGATTTTATAGGGCCCCCTCATTTTTGTTAAAAAGACCCCCTCAATGATAATTTACCAAGTAAAATGGTTCATGGGGAGGCCTTTTAACAAAATTGAGGAGGCCCTATAAAACTTCCCTTTAAGGGAAATGCTAAAGTTACAAAAGATTTTGACAAAAGATAGTTCTCAGCTGATGTGGCGGTTGTGGTTTGAAACTTTGACCAAATCTAGGTCGGTGAGAGATGAATATCACAACCGCCACATCAGCTGGGAACTTTCTTTTGTCAAAATCTTTTGTAACTCTAGCATCTCCCTAGGTTTAATTAGTACAGATACAGGCAAGTCTGGGTACCATTCAACCGTCTTGTCCTTGAGCCTAGGAAGAAAAAAATGAGTATCTATAACATATAGTTGTTAATATTTCAAGAACCAGATGTGAAATTTGGTCAAAAAAAAAGTCTGAGTCGTTGGGTACGCTACATAAAAGGTGCTTTTATATCTTAAAAAGCTAGGATGTGACATTTAGAAAAAAAAAATGTAATTTTCGTATTATTGTTATTAAATAATATGCTTATATCTTATATTAATAAAAAATATATAAATATTAAAAACTAAAATAAAATAATAGAATTCTTTTTAATTTTTCATAAACACATAAAGATCAAAATTTGAACCTTATGTAGTGGTGATTAGGCCTGTGAACGGTAGCTTATCGGAACGGATATAGGCATATCCGTATCTGAAATCGATAAGCTATCCGAATATCCGTCCGATAATTATCCGAATATCCGTCCGATAATTATCCGACAGATATTATAAATCCATATCCGAATCTGATAATATTAACGGATATCGGATAATATCCGATATCCGAAACTTTAACAAAATTTCAAATTTTTCCTATAAATTTTTAACCATTAGATCTAAATAATAAATCTCAATCATACATTTTATATATTATTATGAATAAATTTAAATTTTTATTATTTTCTTATATTACTTATCGGATACGGATATTTATCGGATCGAATATTAGTGTATCCGTATCCGATATCCGATAAGTAGATATCCGATAAGGAATATCCGAATCCGTATCGAATATCCAATGTAGCGCCTAGACCTTCGACTCGGAGAATCAGATGAGTTAGATCGCCGAACAAAGATAGCAATTTTTAAGGACTTGATTTCGAATACTTATTTCGGTTGATACGGACAGCTCATCGGATAGTTGTCTAGAAATAACGAATTTTGATTGGTCACGTGGAAAGTTTAGACATGGTTTGCCTATCATTTTGTGTTTGGCAATTTTCGTCGTTATCGAATTAATATGGACGGTATAGTTTATTCATGGTTAGTTGTGGGGTGAAAAAGGGAAGAAAAAGTTAAAGCAAGGGTTATTAAGTAATTGATAGGAGTCGAATTAGTTGGCTATAAGATTGGAGGGACGGGTTTAAGAGGTATATAGAAATTAAGGACTCAAAAGAAAATTAAATGGCATGGGCACTTCAAATCGGGACATGTGGCACCCAAAATCATTTTTGTTGGTTTAAAAGAAAACCAATTTATGTTGTCTTGCATGCAAGGGGGCGTTTTAAATGGTCCCACGTCATCACCATCCTTGTATATATCCATCTCCATCCTTTACCAAAGTGATTTCTAAACAGACAGCAAGTGTTAGCCGTGAGAAATAAAAAAAAAGGTTTTTGTCCGTGGGTTGGTGGTTTGATTTCCTTCGTCGATTTCTTCGCGTTCGGTGGTCGGAATTCGATGAAACTTCTTCCAGGTAATTGTATTCGACTTGTTCTACATACCTATCCGTTTAGAATTTTCTATTTCGTCCGTTTTTTGTGGGTTTACGATAGTTATTTCGATAACTGTATAGTTGGGTCTAATATCTCTTGGGTTCGTAATTTAGAGCTATTTGGGATAGTTATAGTTATATTTCTTCGAATGGTTTGTGTTCAGAAACATGTTTAGAAGATTGTAAACTATTTTGGGGTGTTCATATATAGACGGGTTGCTGCCGAATTATTTTACGGCTCAAATTTGATATTTGGATCAGTTTTTATAATGAATTGGAATAGAGATGGTTACCCGAATCTTGCCGTTAACATAAATGGATAGGTTGAGTTATGGATTCGTAACACTAGGTTCATTTCATGATTTGATAGTTCAAGATTCATAGTATTTGGTACATTATATAATTTGTCAGCTTATGAGATATTGGAAATGAAAAATAGAGTTTATGGGAAGTTGGTTGGTTGGTTTGTATGAATTTCAGGTATCCGGCGGAATGTTTCTGTGATCTCTATAGTGCGGATAGGACATTCTTAGTCTAGTTCATTCATATTATGCATTCTTGCTCTGCAAGAGGACTCTTGACAGTTATGTAACTGTCAAATGACCGTTTTGCCCTTTCATATTTCAGTAAGACTAATGAACTGCTATAGGGAGCTCGAGGAGAAGTGGAGCTTAGTCAGGAGCATCTTGGAAGCGCAAGAAGAGGTAGGATCCTATGAATCTTACTTGGAGCACGGGTATTCCCCGTTTCACCATTATATATATATAGTTAGTCATTTTCTTCTTTTTTATAGTTCTTTAGTTCAATTTATGATATGATATGGTATGATATGTATGTATGTGGTGTACTCTATGTTATGGATGTTTCTCTTTTCAAAACAAATTGGTTTTTCTGAAAAATAATCACATGGAGGCGGAATCGCTTGATCTGTGTGATCGTTTTGTGAATTGTAAACACGTGGTGGCGGAATCGCTTGAGCTACGTGTATAACATGGAGGCGGAATCGCTTGATCTGTGTTACGTGTATTGATTGTTTGACGCCGGCATCGGTTGGTCCCCTTGTTTATATTTCTGTTATGGATTAGCCATGAATTCATGTTAAGGGTTACACTCGGTGCGTTGGCCAGCCGTTTGGTAACGACCATTCTTGTTTACCCGGAATGGGGTCCGAGAGAGATTGGGAGTTGGGGTATTCCGACCCTTGGAGTGATTAGGGGACTGACCAGTGCCATGTTTGTTTATTTATTCTGCTAAGCCACTGGTAAGTGTGGTTTGAATTCTGTAATGTCTTGTGTTTGATACGTACAATGTTTCACCGAACCGAAAGAGGGTGTTTACCCAAGTTTTCTTAATAAGAAAATACTTAATCCCTGAAAATGAAAACTTGTAAAAGCTTGGCTTTAAACAGGGTTTACCCTACCTTGAGACACAAAAACGCTCTTCTCCTTCGGTTGATGGGACTTGTTAGGAGGGCTCTGTTTTTGTAGCTTTGGGAGCCTATCAGATCATTTAATATTATTATAGGTTCATGCATATGTTTGGGTATTCTTCGAATGGTCAATGAGTTACCTTGCGAGGAAGCGTCAGATCTGGCCGGAGATAGGACGCGCCTCAAGACGAGATAATTGTATCGCCGTGGGTATATGGCTCTACTAAGCGACGATACTCTTATAGTCGTCTGGGTAAGTCATGACATATTCTAAGCGTATCATTGTTTGGGTGAGATTTACTATTCGATGCGTATTGAGATCACAAGCCAGCCCGATGGGCGATGATGACGAAGGGAGAGTTACGGAAGCTCTTACCGGGGTATTACGTGGATCCATGTGTACACTGCAGTAGTCAAACGTTCGATAAGGCGCCGCCTGCCTACGCACTAACAAAGGCCGAACGGTTCTTCCTAGCCGAATAGTAGGTGACCCCGACTGAGGGCGTATTCAGTCGTGATCTTGGTAAGCTAGAAGAATTATCTTGCTATATCGCTTTGCTTCGTGTGCATATTGATATCTTTGTATATATGTAACACTTATAACTATTAATGTATTAAAATGTATACGTGTGTGGTGCGGGTAGGATGTCTAGGTATCCTACTGAGCTGACCTTCGGGTTATCTCATTCCTATTTGTTGTTGTTCAGTTGCAGGTATTGGTGACCCGGAGTGACATAGTTTACTTCGACGGCTCACATTATGTAAGATTATAATTTCTATTATATTTTCAACATAATCACAACGTTAATATTATATATGTATCATCTAGAATAGTTAGGATCGTTCTCTCACTTGTTTGCGATTGTACACATGTAAATAGTATGCACATTATCACTTTTTATTTGATGCTATTGTTATTTAGAAGTTGTGAGATATGTATGAATGTTTGACAGGTTTTTCAGGTTTGATATGTTCAATTTATAGAGGAGACTCTGTCCAAATTCAGTCTCTTCTGTGAACTATTCATAAACATGAACTCAAGTTGTTTTTTCTCTCTTTATGAAAACTATTTTGGGTTACTTATTTTCCGAGCATATTTTCAAAAGGTTTAAACTATATTTGATTTTCCGCTGTGTTTGTTCTTGTTTTGTAACCCGTGATGAGAGTTTGGGCTTGGGTTTATATTTGAAACTGGTTTAAGATTAGTATTAGACCGAGTTTCTTTTATAAACTGCCGGGCAAACCGTGATTCGAAACACGGGGCGTCACATCCAAAATTTCAGATATTTTTTTAAAATTCGAACACGGATGCGGACCAAATGTCGAATATTCGGATATCCATTGACAGACTTAATGGTGATTGTGCTCAATGGTGATGGATGTGTTATGTGGTGCTTAATGGTGGCGTAGTTATGGTAGTGATGGTGGTGGTAGAATGAATGGGGTGTTGGTGGTAAGGGGGTAAAGTTGCAACGACGGTAGTGAAATGGTGTTGGTGGAGGTGGTATAGAGTGGTGCCGGAGTGGTCGATTTGTGGCGATGGTGGTGAAATGGTTGTGATGGTGGTGGAGTTGGGGCGAAACTGGAGTGGTGGTGATAGAATTACACCGAAGGCAAAGTTACGTCGGAGGTCGTGGAGTTGCAGGGGAGATGGTGAAGCGTCGGTGATGGTGCTAGAGTGGTGGCGAAGGTGGTGGAGTTGTTGTAAAAAAATTTGATGGTTGTAGAATAGTTGTGGTTGTGGTGGAGTTGCGGAGAAAGTGGTAGAGTGGTGGTGATGGAGTTGTGTCGGAGGTGGTATGAAAGTTGTGAAGTGTTGGTGATGGTGGTGGAATGGCGGCAGAGGTGGTGGGGTGATGGTCAGAGGTGGGGTGAAGTGATTGTGGTGGCAGAGGTGGTGGGGTGGTTGTGATAGTGGTGGATGTTTATTGATGGTGTCAAAAAAGATAAATATTTTATTTTCATAGCTAGCTTTTAACAAGCAGCTAGCTATAAAAGAAAGCCACAAAATGACTTCTGCGTTTTGGAGAAAATGGGTTTTTCTAGCTTAACATAAGCTACAGCTTTTTTGAACCAAACACGCAAAATTTTCAATAAGCGCTTAAAATATGCTAAAAGCTGGCTTTTAGCTTTTTTTAAGCGGAACCAAACGGACCCGAATTGTTACAAAAATGGGTAATTCCCATTAGCGGGTGATCAAATGTTTTGGTTAGGGGCGTTGGGTGGAAAAATCTGATTCACCAAATCTTAGATGTCCAGTCTCTAGGAGTGTCGCTGAAAACTTGGAAGCCCAATGCCAAACTATAAAAGCCCCCCTCCGCATAACACAAACGATATACTTTTTATCCATAAATCTAAATTTTGAATATGAAAATATTAAACTTTCATAAACCTAAACTCAAAATATTATTTTGTTGTCATATATTTCAATTTTTATAAATATAGATTTATGAAGAACTGATTTACTAAAAATGACTTAAATCTTGGTTTACACTCTTACATTTTGATTTGTCTAGGTTTAACCACGATAATAAACTGTCTACATCAAATGAAATATTAAATAAAACTCTAAATATCATGGCGGTAACAAATTTTTTTTTAGTTACACCTGAATTTTCATTTATATGTAGGGATTTTATCCTATACAGTTGACATGGTTTTGAGAGTTTTGATTCCTTTTGAGTACAACATGAGACTTACAAAAGTAAATTACAATAGGAGACTTACAAAAGTAAATTACAACATGAATCTTAAATGAGTACGGCATTACAATAACAAAATGAAAAGACCCTAAATGTCACAAAATAAAAAGATCCCAAACGTCTTAAACTTTATTATACATAAATATATGTAAGAACGATGAACCAAGACGAGGTTGTTGAGTGAATAAGATGGTGTCCTCCTGATTTAATAAGATGTTGTACAATCTTCTTTTGGTGCCCTTTCTTTTTTCTTGATCATCATTGTACCAAATCTGAATTGGAAGTTGTAGATGAATCAACAACGATCAGCATAAGTAAATAATAAGTGATATGATAGGGAAGATCCATTTCAGCATCATAAAAAAGAAAATCCTAAATTAAAGTGTCAGATCGACAAATTTTTCGAAGTCTTCAAATAAAATACTTGAAGGAAACCACCAAATTAAACGAAGTAAAGCGACTACTAATCTTTTCTTTCTCAATAATCTCGTATTTGGGATTACCTGCAGATCTGGTTTAGACTTCTTTTTAGATTTGATACAAAAAAAATAAGAAAGTCATAAAAGATCTGACCATGGAAAAAGAATTTACCCGCAGATCTGAGGTAAGGAATACCTACATTGGAATGTAAAAACAATAAAACTGTAGAAAATTTATATTTTGTTTGGTCAAAATTCATATTTATATTTTGTTTGGTTAAAATTCACATATTTATATTTTGATTGATTAAAAACTCATATTTGTATTTTGGTTAAAATTCCCTTCTCGCCCTGTATTCAAAAAAAAAATTAACCATGATATCAACCTTCGAACAATAAAAAATTGCAATGTAACCATATTAAACTAATATATTTACAAAAATGACTAATGTGCCCCCTATACCATGCAATGTTAATAAAGTTAATTATTATGTGATCATTTAGCAAACCATTGCAAACTCTTGCACCTCTGGCGCAGACTATTGCAAAGTATGGCAAAACATTTGTAAATGATTTGCAAATCATTACAAATTATTTGTCAACCACTGCAAATTTCTTGCAAACAATTGCAAAACATTCCTACATGGTTTGCATATTATTTGCAAACCACAACAAGTTGTTTACAAACCATTGTAAATTGTCGAAAAAACCACTGCAAATCTTACAATCAGATTTATCTTCTCATTGACGCAGTTTACCAAATACCTTATTTTCGCCAAAATGTAAAAGAAACATTTGAAATTTCATCATCCCTTTTTACCTTTTCCGCCTCCACATTGGCTTTTCTAACACTAAAATCCTCATAAAACTTTACCATCCTTAAACTCTGACACAAAAGTCGTCAAAGAACAGAGATTTGTCCTCCTCATCGAGGCCTGCCCACAAAGTTCCGTAAACTCACCAACTTGTCGACCCTCATCAATCTCCTTAATCTTATTACTTACTATTGTTTTTGAAGGCGTTTCACTTGCGAGCGTATCAACATGAACATCAACTGAGTAAACTCTCTCTTGTTGCATTGTTTTTCTAATTACTGATTTTCAAGAATCTCGCAAACCAGATCCAACTCTACTAAGTAAAAAGAATCTAATTGTTAAGTCTTTGTCCTAGAAGCTATGCTTTTCTTTTCTTCAGTTCCAGAATAATACGTTGTGAAACTAAACGTATGTATGAATCGGAGAACGAAAAAAAGTCGAGCCAGTTATATAGCAATGTTATATGTTAAGCTTCAATTCATTCACAATTTATTATGTTTTATAAATAAATTATTTCAAACTTTATTTGCTACCCGCTTTTTTTTTCCTTCGTACAAAAGTGCTCCCATTAAAGTTTGTCACTGGCTGAGGATGAATGAATATTGTTGATTTTTTTGAGAAAAGTATGCAGATCAATAAACATCTGTTTAAACTATGGATCTGAAAATTTTGAAGATATTTGTGTAGGTTTGATGATCATTGTGGGACTTCTTAATTCACTAGAAATCAATAACGGTAGGATCACAAACAATCTACCATTACCACTAGAAGTAATTCCGCATGTGAAATCAATTGGAGCACAAAACTAAAACTTCGATGAGATTTTTTGATCACCAGGTCTGTCCGTCTGTGATTAGAAACCAAATTCACATAATTTTCTGTTTTTGAATTTTATTTTGAACCTGTGTTGAATCCATCTTTTATTGTGAATCTGGATTCATTAAAGATCCCCAACTTCAAGTACCTAAGAGATATTTGGACTGGGCCACTCTGGGCTTCTCAACCAAAATATCTAGCCAGCAACTATGCAAAAGTCCGAAGGTCTTCCTAAGCATACGTACACCTAACTGACTACATCAGTCTTCTAGCTAACGTTATCAACCATCGTCCAGGAGAGCCCTCCTATGACCCGGTACATATGAAAACCACTCCCGCTTGCTTTACCAGCTACATTGTCCTCCATTTAGGGCACATACAAGACCCACTCAGCCAACGCCAACATTATAGAATGCCTATTCTTCCTCCTGAAGTAGCCTAGTCCTGAAGCTGGACTGTGTGGCCCTAGATGCCAAAATCAGGATAATGTTGCTGGTATTGAATAAGTTTCTAGTGATGAAGTTGTATCAATGAGTGAGTATCAGCAGCATTCAGAAATCAGTTGTGCTAAATTGTGTTAAGTGGGTGATGCAAATTTAAATACTTCTATAACATAATAAGCCAGACAGTAACAGTACAACTTCACACATGAGAGCTTAGACATTGACATTGATCTGCAAATTCAACAACTCATAATCCTCTGAAAGACTAAAATTAATATCTCCTAACAGATTCGATACATGGTTATACGCTAATTACACTGCAAACTGAGAGCAAGAACCAAAATATCGTCTACAAGAAAGAGAGAGAGAACTAACTCGGTTTTCTTTCAAATGCCAAGTACCTACAACTACTTCCTCCATTTCTAGGCAGCAACCTGCAACAACATCATACAGATTTAGGTGAAAAATGTTTTAGTCCCAAATAAAGTTTTGGGTGTTACCAGTAGAAAGGAATGAAATCTCAGTTACGGTGGAAATTTTGGTAAGCACGGAAATGATGATATTTTGGTTATTTCAATCGAACTATTTAGAAATTTAACTCCGTAACCAGGCACGGAAATGTTAGTGTATCTACACCACAAATTCCTACAAAAAAAAAGATTATGAGTTTGGAAGGATGATGATTGTTGAAAAGAACATCAATGCAGTTTAAGCTCGACGACAAACTCTGTCAAGCAGAGGAGGAGGATATATCCCCATCAAACACACAAGTCAATGTTCTTGACCTAGACCTCCATTTTTCAAGCTTGCAAAGTCAGAAGAAGACAACAACACCTCTTTCTACCTTCGTCTCTCAAGGTACAGTTATAAATCAGAAATAAGCATTGATAAAAGGCGAACGATCAGTGAAATTTGCTGAAATGAGAAGCTATTTTAGCTTTACCAGATTCAACTTGCTGCGAAATTAAAACCAAGTCAATGATTTTGTGTCTCAATAATCTAGTATGGTTTCTTTATAAAAGAGGAAATCAAACAGAACAAAATAGCAATGGGATTGCTAAATAGATGAATCAGAGAAGTGGTAAGTGGAAGTAGAGTTGAATTTCAAATGTTGATAATAATATGCTTGTGATAGAAAGATGTGTAATTGGAGTTAATTTACTTGTAAGGGTATAAGAGTCGAAATAAAAATTCAGACATTAAAATTTAGATTGAAAAACTAACGTGCTAAATTGTAACACGATTCAGACAATTCAAATTCAGACAAAGAAAAAAACAAACACAACCTTAATTTCTAATGATTCTACAGTAATTTTCAGCCATGACCCTAATCCTACCACAATAAAACTACTCGTTCATAATGAACAGATCATTGTTCAGTCAATATTGACCTTTTCATTTGCTGCAAACGCTTATAAATGGAGTAATGTAGTTCAAACGCTTATAAATGGAGTAATGTAGTTCAATATTTACACATGCTGCTTAATTATTCAATTTGAGTACACCTCCAAACGAGAAATATAGACAACTAGAAAAATACACAGGTAATTTCTGTGTCACAAAACCATCAATTTTCTTCAATATAAAACTTCCAGTCACAATGGGCAACGTAAGTTCAAAACCGACAAAACAAT
>BEHA01000984.1:71835-91004 GCA_002897215.1 Eschscholzia californica subsp. californica | reverse complement strand
TGAATGATTAATCAAAAGATTTTCACTTAATTCAATTGTAATAACATCACCAGTTGAACATTCATCACATAAACGAACTTCTGATTCCAATGGATAAACTTCACCAGTAGCAACTGAATTCCTAAAAAAAATTCTAGCATAAGTTTCAGCAACAATGGCTTTAACACCAGAAGCACCAAGAGCAACCGGAGCGTGTTCTCTTGATGATCCACAACCGAAATTGTCTCCGGCGATTATGATTGAGTATTTTGATTTGAATTCACCAGATTCTATGAATTTTGTTGTGTAGATTGAAGATGGGAGACCGATTAGGGCATAAGAACCGAGTTTTTTGTATTCGTCTGGGTTTGATGGGACTAGGGTTAGGTATTCTGCTGGGATGATTTGATCAGTGTCAATGTTGTCGCCGAGGACGTAACAAACGCCGTGGAAAGTGTTGGTTGTGGTGGTTGGTGGTGTTGTATTTGTGGTTGCGCGGATAGGAACCCAAGAGGAGGAGGAGGAGTTGAAGTGGTTGAAATGATGGGGTTTGATCAAAGGAGTGGCGGTGGTTGTTGTGACGGCGGATGGGATTCTGAGGTTTTGAGTTGACGATCGGAAAGAGAGAAGTGGTGATTGTTTTATCGAGGAAGAGAAAGTTGGGTGGTGGTTTGGAATTGTTGCTGCTATACCCGCCGCCATTGCCATTGCTCCAAGAACACAGTTTCTCTCTCTCTCTCTCTCTAAATCAGACACTATACAGTGGAAGAAGACTTTGAAGAGGAAAATGATTTGTCCTGGGCTTGAGGTTGGACTTCATTTTGGGCTTTCTCTTGAGGCATTTAATTGGGCTTGAGTTAGAACTCAGGCCTGAGCTTAAGAAGAAATAGACGACAAATTTCGGGTATTCTATAGGCGCTATAAATTTCAAAACTAAAGGAGATGAGTATGAGAGAATATATGAAGATAATGTTGGGTCTAGAAGCTAGAAAAATGTGAGTATGTAGAGAGAGATAGAGAAGTTTACAGAAAAAGAGAAAAGATATAAAGAAATTTAGGAAATAAAGTTTATAGATGAGAGAAGATTTGAGGACAAAGATACAAATTATAGCATTTTAGACAAATTACTCTCAAATATAATTTAAAATGGTTCACTTGAAAAAAATGTTAATATTATTTCGAATTACATCAACGATAAAAACAACAATGGATTTATTGATAATCATTACACTCGTCGGTTTGATTTCTTACAGTGGTTAGAAATAACAGAATCAATAAAACTCTAGGATCCAACTCGTTGTGTAAATTAGGATGTTCTACTCTCCTAAGTTTCCTAACTATTCTAGGAGAGTAGATAATATCTAATAAGCAATAATATTAGATGATTACACGTGATATTTTAAATACATGAAACTCAATATTCTTAATTTTCAAATATCTTAAATTTTTGTTGACAGTTGGATATTCATCTTATCGGTCATTCATGTTATTTGCGAATCTCACTAGACTCCTTATAAAATGAGTATCGCTGAAAAAATATCCAATGGAACAAACACATGTGAAATTTATTTCGGTCCTACAAAGTTGTTTTAAATAATCTTTTCACTGGAGGGCAAATTTATTTCAAATAGTTCCTAATATAAAATTAGCAGTGAATTGAGAATCTATGACTTGTTTTTCTTTTTAGGTTAAGCCAAAATGTATGACTTGGCAACCAAGTTTATAGAAAACAAAACCATTTTGAATGTTGCTTTTGGAGTTATATGGAAGGACATCTTTTATGGGAACAACAATCCCATTACACAGCACATGCACGCATATGAGATCCTAGAGGGGTAAACTTCATTACACATAGAACCATTTGTTTTTTTATTTTAATTTTTTTTTACTTTTATCGAGATTGATTATCGTTATCTTCTTTGTAAATCGTCATTTACAAGCTAAATTAGCTAGAAGGCTTCCTATATAAGCAAAATGGTTACCGATAACAATACATATTTGCATTGCATTATATTCATGCACTGCGAGCTGTATTACAAGATTATTATTATACTTAAATTCATTTTTATCGTAGAATTGTTTTACAAATTCAAATATGACAAAAGTCTCGTGTGTTTGGTGGAAGACGTAGCTAGGTAAAATGCTAATAATCTATAAACGACTTCAGTTTTTTATGTTTTAAGTGTTAACCATACTTCCGAGCTTAATGTTATGTGTAGCCATTAAGACACATGTTGAGGAGCTTAGAAAACTACTTTTTGGTTGGTTCATTAGTGTCCAACCAAAATAAATATAATCATAAATATAAGTGATAGAGTGAAATATATACTACAATTTATATCTTTACTTTATAACTTTCTAATGAGAGAGAAATATGAAACAAAAAAAATTGATTGTTAGATTATTGTCTACCGCTTGAATCTTGTGTTCTGTATTCTTGTTAAAACTATCTTGTGTCTTTTAGGTATGAAACAAAATTAAATTTTGTTTTGCTCGTTTGTTTTTGTGTTCCTTTTGATTTATACGATTTATTGTCGTTTTCAAGATAATTGTAACAAATCACCATATGTTCAAATGAGGTAGATTTTAGATTTCCAGTTACATGAGAAATATCAATTCCATAGTTATTTCAACAAAAAAGAATTCCATAGTTTTTTTTTTTTTATGAAATAAGAATTCCATAGTTTTTTTTTTTGTTGTTGAACAAAGAATTCCATAGTTAAATTTCATCAAACCTAACTCTCCCCCGTTTGGAAGAGAGGATTCTCAAAAAACTTTGTACTTCACAAATGTTGATGCCTCATAAGAAGTAGGTTTATATTAATACTCCATCAATGTCAGAGTTTTAGTCACTGATACCTCATTTGAAGTCTTCACCCACCGAGCGGAAAATTTGGATTGGAACTGGGCTACCAACAATAAGCTCTCTTTTTTCTTGGAGGAGAGAAAATGTCCAGGCCAAAGCTCCAAACTGGAAAATTAGATTGAAAAAAGTTAGAACCAATCACATTAAATTTTGTTTCCTACCTTAGCCGAATGGAGAGCTAATTGATGAATGGAGAGCTAATTGAAAAAAAGAATTATTTAGGCATTGACCTCCAGGCATTTAGCGATATTAAGACTACACTTCCAAAATAAAAATATGTATGACGTTAGCCTTTTTTTTCAATTTTTCTATTAAATATCAATTAAGTGGTTCACGTGTCAACCACATGCGTGACTTATGACAAGAAAATACCCTTCACGAAATAGTTAAGTTTATTTAGACATTGACCCCAAATTTTTTAGCAATTTTGAGATTATATCCTCAGAACTAGAAAATTAGATTGAGAAAAGTTAGAACCAATCACATTAATTTTGGTTCCTACCTTGGACAAATGAAGAGCTAATTGAAAAAAATGGTTTTTTTTTGTTGAACTGGTAAATTATATTAACTAACATAAAAGAGTCTTATTACAGTACATCTTAGAAATAATAAAAGGTACATTAGTCCATGCTTGATTCTTCTTCCTCTTTCTAGCCCACTTTGCCAGCTTATCTGCCACCTGATTGAACTTCCTGTTCGTATAGGAGAATTTAACTTTATCTAGACGTCCTTTGATATCTCGAATTTTCTTTATATGAATCTTGGATTGCCATTGAATATCGTACCTTTGATTCTTTAAATGTTGTATGATATTTATATTGTCACTTTCGATGATAATATTTTTATAATTGTGAGATTCTGCCCATAATAAACCGTTTAAAATCGCTATAGTTTCGCTTTCTTCTGCATTTCTACTTCTCGAGACAGTTGTACTAGCTTCAATAAATTTGGATTCATAGTTATGCACAACCAAGCTTGTTCCTATGACATTATGAATGTCCAGGAATGAAGCATCTACGTTGATTTTAAGAGATGAACAGTCAGGGGGATTCCATTTTCCTGATTCTATTTTGGTTTTCGTCGGAGTTACTTCTGAGTATCTAAGGAAGGTGGAGATCATGTGGATAATATTGTCGAGGTTATCTATCTCATATTGAAAGCAATGGTCGCACCGAATTTTCCAGAGAATCCATAGTATAATTGCAAAGTGGGTGTTATCAGTGGTGAAGCAGATTTGTGATTCCTGCTCCCATGAAAAAATCCATTCTATAATCGAAGATATTTGTGATGACTGTAAATTAAAGTAAAACCATATATTTCTGGCTAACGGACAGTGAAGAAGCGCATGTTCGATCGTTTCCATCTCAGGACAGTTAGGACACGATAGATTATTATCAATGTATTTTCCTATTCTAGCCCTTACTGGAAGGGCTTTATTGCATATCTTCCAAATGAAGAGCTTAATTCTGGGGATGACCGGGATGGTCCATATGAAGTTCCAGTTTGGTGATATGGGTATAGGAGAGTTAATACTAGTACAAAGATTGTGGTATAAAGATTTAACCGAGAATTTACCTGATTTAGTGAGTGTCCATTTTCTTTGGTCTTCTTCATTGGCCGCTAAGGGAATAGCAAGAATTAAGTTAACAGTGTTACTATCAAAAGTATTATTTAGCAGATCTTCGTTCCATTTGGATTCCTCTATCAGCTGCGAAACTTTAGATAAATGGGAGTTAGTATTGTTAGTAATGGGATGATGTAAAGATGGAATCCAGTTGTCGTTCCATATATCAATCTTGTTACCGTTGTGAACTTCCCAAGCAATATGTTTTTCGATGTTGATTAACTGCTTGCTAATATTTTTCCAGTGCCACGAATGATGAGGTTTAGCTGGTAAGGGGTTTTCTGAGTGTCTAAAGTATTTAGCTTTGAGGAATTGCACCCATATAGCGTTCGGTTCAGCTTTGATCCTCCACGCCAACTTGCCTAACATGGCTTGGTTATCAAGTTCTGGGGAATGGATACCTAACCCACCCAGATTCTTAGGTCGACAGATCGAGGACCAACTTTTAGTGCAAATACCTTTAGACTTACCCCACCAGAACGACTTTTGCAAAGTCGATATGCTTTTGCAAATACCCTTCGGGAGGGTAAAGCATTGCATCTGATATCGGGGTACGGCCGCAGCAATTGTCGAAACGACAATGGTACGACAAGCTTGAGAAAGGAAATTGTGATTCCATTTCTCTAATTTGTTTTTAATCTTAAGAAGAATATCATTGAAAATCTTCTTTTTATGCGCCCCGATAAATAACTGGGCGCCAAGGTATTTTTCCGAGGCCGAAGCATATTTGACTTTCAGCATTCTCATAATGAGACGCTTGAATTTAGGGTGCGAGTTCTTGGAATAGAAAATGTTGGATTTACTATAGTTGATCATTTGTCCAGAAGCATCACAAAAGGTTTTGAGAATATGCTTAAGAGTATTAATGTTGTCTATAGAATTCCGACCAAAAATAATACAATCGTCTGCGAACAGAAGATGAGAAATTTCTAGGTTGGGGTTGTTAGTAGGGAACCCTAGAAACTTTTTGCCCTCGTGCTCCGCGTTAATCAGCCGGCTAAGCCCCTCCATGGCGATGGTAAAGAGAAAGGGGGATAGAGGGTCTCCTTGCCTAATACCCTTAGTAGGATAGAAAGTGGTTCCCGGCCTACCATTAATGAGAACAGCCATCGAAGAGGTCGAAATACATTGAGTAATCATCTTGATCCAGTGGTCAGAGTAACCTAATTTAGTCATAATGTTGGTCAGAAAGTTCCACTCGATTTTGTCAAAAGCTTTGGACATATCTAATTTCAGTCCAAAATATCCCGTAGAACCTTTTAAAGTTTTGAAAGAGTGGATTATTTCCTGACCAATTATGACATTGTCCGTGATTTGCCTGCCAGGGATATAGGCAGCTTGGTAGGGGGAAATAATGTGTTGAAGGGAGTGTTTAAGCCGATTAGCCAGAATTTTCGTTATAATTTTATAAGTGGTATTAAGAAGGCTAATGGGTCTGTAGTCTGCTGGCATTTGGGGTGACGTGGTTTTGGGGATCAGACAGATATGGGTGTGATTAGTTTCCGGAGGGAGCTCTGCTGAGGCGAAGAAATTATGAACTAAATTATAGATATTAGGGCTAACCGTATCCCAATTCGACTGAAAAAAGAATGGTGGATAACCATCCGGCCCAGGGGCCGCCTCTTTTTTCAAGTGAATAATAGCTCTATCAATTTCTTCCTTATCTGGGGTACTAATAAGCTCTAGGTTTTGGTCAGCAGAAATAGAGGGTTGAAAAAGGTTCAGGTTGTCTATATTCGAGTTTTGAAAAGAGGAAGAGCTAATGTTCAATAAATGCTGGGTGAAAGTATCCTGAATTTGGTCCCTATCCTCGATCCAGTCTCCATCTGTATTTTTAATAGCTTTAATCTTATTGTTCCTATTGAGTTGAATGGCTTGAGAGTGGAAGAATTTAGTATTTTTGTCTCCTACTTCAAGAAAGTTATTTCTGGATTTTTCTTTCCAGAGAATTTCTTGATGTTTATAACATTCTTCAAGGTTATAATTTAGTTGAGTAAACTCTTCTTTATTAGTAGTGACATTGATTTTACTGATGATGTTTTTTATGTTATTTTCTATATTCCCAAAGACAGTTTTATTCCACTTAGTTAAGTGCCTACTGAGCCTCTTAAGGTTAACCTGAATATTATTATGATTAGTCCATTTATTAGCAATAAAATCATGGCAATCGGGATGGGACATCCAAGTTCTCAGGAATTTAAATGGTTTAGGTTTGTCATTGTTGTTATCTATCTCAGCGAGAAATATAGGGAGATGATCAGAGCCTACCGTCTCTAAGTGGCTAACGCTATATTTGGAGTTGATACTAAGCCACGAGAGGTTCGCTAACGCCCTATCTAGCCTCTCTTGAATGAAATTATCACCAAATTGTCTGTTATTCCACGTGAAAGGGGTTCCTATATAACCAATGTCTAGTAAACTCAGTTTATTGATATAATTCCGAATTTTAGGTGTGTGAGAGTTAGAGACTAAAGAGCCACCTACTTTATCTTGTTCGTCTAGAATGGTGTTAAGGTCCCCTATTACTATCCAAGGTGTGTGATTGTTAGTAACAAGAGATTCTAAGGTTTTCCACGGCTTGAGTTTATTATGATGATGAGGACAACCATAAAAACCCGTGATAACATAATGAGAGTTGTCCTTGGTATTATCTACTTCCATGTGAATAATATTATAGTCCGAATAAACCACTTTAAGATTAATACTATGTTTCCAATAAATGGCTAATCCTCCTCCTTTCCTAATAGGTTCCACAAAGTGGTTATCGTAGTGTTTCTTGATTTTAATATATTTGTTAATGTTTATAGATTTAGTCTTAGTCTCGGCTAGGAATACTATATCAGGGTTCAATTTATTGATCATGTTTATTAAATGTTTCCTAGTGCTAAGTGAGGAAATCCCCCTCACATTCCAACTAAGAATGGAGGGGCTGTTATTCTCTACAGTCATCTAGGAGAGAAAACCGAGAAAGGAACTCAGGTTTCTCAGGAATGGGCCACAGTAATTGTCAGCTCCTACGTCAAATGAAAGTCTAAAGATCAAGAAGGCTTCGAGGGTGCCTCTAAGAGAAGGCTAAAGGTTATCTTTTAAAGACCAGCCCTCGCGACCCAGTCCAGCACCCTATATAGGACTAAGAGGCTGAAATTAAAAACTAAGCTAATGGCACCTCCAGAAACTCTCTCCCTTCTACTAATGGAATTCAGAGTATAAGGACAAGGAAGAAGAGAAGGGGGAGAGACAGAGAGCGAATCACCAACACAGAAGCTAATATTAAAACAGAGTAGAGATCGAATTGAACAGAATAAATAAAAACATAAATATATCTAACAGTCCAAGTTATAAACTACATAACATAACCAACTATACTATTCAAATTAACAGATTACTATAGTGTTTAAAACACTAACAAAACATCAACTTAAACCGAACCAAGAAAACTAACATGATATCAAAAAAACCATACTATCAACCATGCAAACAAAATAACTATCACTTGATTGAACCGAGAACAGGCTACCCATTGCGTCCTTCAACTTTCTCCTCTGATTGTAAGCCAGGAGATTCAATGATTGAATCAGCAAATAGATGCCTTCGACGTTCCTCCAAACTATCAATCGATTCGGGGGGAGGCGTATACCAGCTCGAAGGGCCATAACCAGTGATGGATGAGGACCTCGAAGAACTACCAGAAAAACCACGGTGGTGACTACCCAAGACAGGAGAAGAATAGCCCATCCTATGGTCCTTCGACCTCTTACTCATAAATTGGTCTTGATAACCTTCTTCAATCTTGACCTCAACTAGCCTCTCCAAATCTTTTCTCTTACCTTTCTGTTGGAATAACTCATGAGGAGGGATAGTGTGGGTTTGAGCTATAGAGGGAGGGACTACAGTAAGGGCCCAATTATCAGCAGGTCCATGAGCCACAAAATTAACTTCCATGGGAACACTATCTAAATGGGGATGAACTTGCATGCAGGGAGTGATAGGGTGTTCAACAATTCTACATTTGTGACAGATAGCTTTAGGGAATTTAAAGTAGCTAAAATTAACCGGTTTCCCACCATCTGTAAATATAGAGTGAAGAGTAGCTAAAAGTGGGGTGCGAACATCATACATAAATTGAACCCGAATATTAGAGTTAGTCACCATACTGAAATTCTTGGGTTGAATTTTAATGATGAAACCCATACATGAGAAGATGATTTCTAGGTCATGACGATTCTGAATCGAAGAGGGTAAACTTGAAAAACTGCACCACATGGGTTCCTGCATGAGAGCAGGAACTTCTCCATGTAGAGGGAGGTCAACCTCTTGCAAGACAACTAAATACCCTCTTATAATCCAAGGACGACCTAGATTTATCTCGTTCATGGCTATTAAGTTTCTAGGTTTGATAAGGAAATGGTTAGGACCTGTCGCAGAGGGAGTAATACGACTCTCTCTAAAAAACCTAGATTGGGCTGAGAGATGCTTGCGAATAAAACCTATGCCATAATCATAGTGACAACACAGACGACCTAAGTAGCCAGAAGATATTACCTGCATCTCTTTGTTTTCGGAAGGCTTAGGATAGTTAATAGTGAGCTTTCCGTAATCTGACATAGTAAGCTGGATCGACATGAGTTGAGCTAGTTCTTCAATGTTGTCTTTAGAGTTAGTCGACATTGAAGAAGGAGGAGAAAGAGGAAAAGGGAAGAAAGTAGTGTGAACCCTAAAGATGATACCTATATATATAATGGGAAAAAGAGTTTTAATCTTGATCTTGCTCAGAGAGGCTATCCTTCTTCTCTCCCTAAAGTCCATCTAACTGATCACCACGTGGAAGACGGAGACCTTCGATTATCTAGAATTCTCTAGGGACTACCTCTGAATCAAACCAGGAGTGAGAAAACCTAAACCAGATGATCGTGGGGGAAGCCGAACGTCGCACAATCCTTATAATCCGGCGCATGCGTGAAGGGGAATGAGTAGCCTTTCTCGATTCTTTAATTTAGTTCCGACACATGTTTAATAACGAAAGAAATTGAAACAGTTGGAAGTAATTAGATAAGGGTCAGGGTTACTTACCTGATTATGCTTCTCTTTCTATCTTATTGATCTTCCCGAGATTCTCTCTCTGATCTTGTTGAGTTTACTTGCCTTTCCAAGACGAAAAGCAACGATTTGTCTTTACTCGTCTGTGGGTAGTTGAGTCGTTCTAAGAGATCAAACCTCCAATGGAGATTCTCCTAGTAGATTCGTATCCGTTTACCTTTTTGCATGCGAGATTTAAGTCTGCAGTTATGATGGTGGTGTTAGGTGGTAAAGCTTTTAGGGTTTCTGAGTGAAAAGGGGAGGGAAGATGAATCGCTCTGCTGACGTCAGGCGACACCTTCTCTCTCTTCAAAAAACTTTCGGCCGAATTTTTTGTTTTTCAATGGTTTTTCAATTGAAAAAAATGGTTGTTTAGACATTGACCACACTACTTAGAGATATTACGACTACACTCCCAAAATGAAAATATATACGGCGTTGACTCTCATTTTAAATTTTTTTTGTTAAATATCACTTGAGTGGTTCACGGGCTAACTACATGCATGACTTATGACAAAAATACCCTCCACGAAAATGTTTAGGTTTATTTAAACACTGACGTCAAGTTATTTAGCAATTTTAGGATTATACCTCTAGAATGAAAATATGTTTGGGGTTACTCTCATTCTCGATTTTTCCGTCAAACATCAGTAAAGTGGGTCGTGTGACAATCACATGCATTTTTTTATATTATAAGTAACGAGTCTAAAACTAACTAAGAACTAGACTTTGTATCTAACGATATATATATCTGAGACCTTCTCTAATCTCTCTAATCAACTAGACTTATTGGAAGACCAGATAATAGGGTAAGCTTTTTTTATATGTTTCCCATCGGTAGCCTATCTAATATATCAGACCAGAAGGGTTGAATCCGTCTCGGACTTCAGATAACCTATTTTCCTTAATATTTCTAACTTATTTGAATGAGACTCTCGAACTAACTTTGAGTTCATTTATCAATCACTTTCTGCATATTATGCGATTTGAGATCTTGGATTCTCATGTTGTCAAATTGGGATGATTTTTTAATCATAAAAACTATTTCTTAAAACCTACAATAATAAGAGGAATATGAACCGCACACGAACTACTTGTTGGTATTTGGCGAAAATATCGAAAATGAGAGCCAACCATAAACATGTTTTTGTTTTGGGCGTGTAGTTCTAATATCAAGAAATAGTTGGGGAACAATGTCTAACTAACCTAAATATTTCATGAACGGTATTTTTATCATAAGTCCCACATGTAGTTTGCACGTGGACTACTTAACTGATATTTAATAAAAAATCAAGAATGTGAGTCAACGCCATACATATTTTCATTTTCGGGGTCTAGTCCTGGGTGTCGCAAAATAGTTGGAGCAACGTCTACATAACCCTTGAAAGAGGTATACTGGCGTACTTTCGATACATTATGGAGTGAAGAAAATATAAGCAGAGATTATTGTTCATTGTTGAATCACATTTTAAACTTGGTTAATTTCAAAATAATCTTTTCACTGCTAAACTTGGTTATTTAAAGTTTAAACTAAGTTTAAATCGAAAAACAGGACCAAAAAACTAGTTTCTAAACGGGTAGTCTATTTTATTTTGTTCGAGTTTTCAGTCAGATTCTTTTTACATATAAACACTGGATTATTATAATACATATTCGTTTAAGTATGTCAAAAAACCGATCTATCTGGAGTATGAACCATTTCCACACCCAATGATGATAGGAAGACTCCCTGGACATACTCCTAGGTGTACTCCCCCTCACAGTGACAAGACTATTCAGAGTAAGAAGATTAAAATGATCTTGTTCTGTGAGGGGAGTACACTTGGGAATGTGTCATAGGGAGTCCTCAATTCATTTTCCTTCCCCCCATAGTTACGTCTAGAAATAATAGACTTCGGATTGATTGAAATAGCATAGAATGCCGTTTGAAAATTGATTGAAATAAATAAATACTATATTTAAATTGAATTTGAAATTTATTGAGAAGCACAAAAAGGGTCAGTGAGATCCTTGTCCTTAGCAAATGCCACTCTCTGCTTTCTCTCTCTAGAAAAAAACTCTCTTTTTATCTCATCCATGAAGTTATAAACCAACAGACAAATAAGCATCTGTATAGTAGTACTAATTCTTCTACTGCTACTTCCTTTTAGAGAGAGAGAGAGAGAGAGAGAGAGTAGTAGTCCTGTGGAAGAAGTTGCAGGGAATTACTGTGAGAAAGAAGGATGAGTGCTTCAAAATTTATAAAATGTGTATCAGTTGGAGATGGAGCTGTTGGTAAAACCTGTATGCTCATTTGTTATACTAGTAATAGGTTCCCTACTGTAAGTAATAAGAAAAACCCCAAGTTTCATTCTCTCTCCCTCTCTGTCTCTCTCTGTTTCCTTCAAGACCCAAGTTTGCTTTCTAAGGGATTTTGCTTCTTGCATGTTGGGGAAATTTGAGAATGAAATTCTCATTTTTGGGTTCCCCCCTTTTTTTGTTCCTCTTTTGATTCTTAAATATCTTTAATTACTTCCCCTTTTTATGTGTAACTCTTGTTCAATTTGTAGGATTACATACCAACTGTCTTTGACAACTTTAGTGCTAATGTGGCTGTGGATGGAAGCATTGTGAACTTAGGCTTATGGGACACTGCAGGTAAATTTCTAGGGTTTCACTTCTCTATTTAAGTTTCTAGGGTTTGGTTATCTTTCTTATAAATTTTCATGTCTCAATAAAAATTATGCCTATCTTGTGTTATTGTACAGGACAAGAAGATTATAGTAGGTTGAGGCCACTTAGTTATAGAGGAGCAGATGTGTTTGTTCTTGCTTTTTCTTTACTTAGTAGAGCAAGCTATGAAAATGTTCTCAAGAAGGTGAATTTTTAGCTCGAATATTCCCCCTCTTCGTATCGTATACTTAGTATCATATAAATTGTGGTTTGTCACTTGTGTTCAGTTTGCAATTTTGGTGTGTTTCAAATTATGGGGAAATGTCCCATCGAACTAACCAATATAGAGTAACATGAAAAGCTAGTATGGAATTTGCACAAGCCAAGTCAACCACGGTTGCGTGGGTTGTTCTTTCTATAGATAGACCAATCCAAGACAATTAGTAGAAACCCGAACTTACCTATTAAGTCTCTCTAATGGGAGCCTTTATGCTACAACAGGCGATCTTATTGATGGATCTGACCCTGGTTTGGATGTTGTTCTCTGTATTAGGCTGCTTCTATGGATTATGAGCTAAGAAATTTCTCTGTTTCTATGAAGGAAATTCATGTTTTGCCAATAGAATTACTCATTTCATTACAAAGTCGGACTTTCAAAATTCTCAATTTTATTTCCATTGAGTTGTTTACGCTCTTTTCTAGAATGTGTAAAAAAAAGTTCGTGTTTTTACCATTAGGGGACAAAATGACTATTAGCAAGTGTACTATTAATCACCATAACTTAGATGCTTTTGGTTTTGTAAGTGTACTATTAGCAAGTTTAGAGATTGAAAAATGACTATTTCATGCTTCTCTAACCAGTGGATGCCGGAACTTCGTCGATTTGCACCAAATGTTCCGATTGTTCTTGTTGGGACAAAGTTAGGTAAGTTCGCAATTCACAGTTCTGCTTTCACCTCTCTGAGATTGCACATACCATGCATCTTTTAACTTCTTCGTACTGGCATTTACTTTGAAACAGTATAATGACTTACCTTCTTTGAACTTCATATTCTATACATCCAGATCTTCGTGATGACAGAAGTTATATGAATGATCATATGGGCTATGGTGCAGTAACGTCTGCTCAAGTATGTACTCGTTTTCTCCATGTGTTTGCAAATTTACGTGTCGTTTATCCTCACTCATATAAAAATCATTGACTGATAATTGAATTTCACTTTCGCGATAAAGTATCTAGATAAGCATACATAGGATTCGAACATGTTTAAAACGGGCACACCCATCACATCAATACTTGAATTTTTGAACACCTCGTCGCTTGTAGAGTCCTAGAACACTTGCTATTACTAACAATACAAGAAGCTAAATGGTTTAGGTTTGCTATGTCTACTTAGGGGGAGGAGCTGCGTAGGCAAATAGGTGCAGCAGCTTATATTGAATGCAGCTCTAAAACTCAGCAGGTATACGACTTGGAACTACAACTCGAAAATTTTGTAATCGTTCTTATACTGTTAAATTTTTCCGTTCTACAATTAATCTATAATTTCTATCTTTACTAATGGTCGTAATTTCTTTTGCTTTCTAGAATGTTAAAGCTGTATTTGATACTGCAATCAAGGTTGTCCTTCAACCGCCTCGAAGAAGTATGATGACAAAGAAGAGAAGGCAAAAGAGATCTGGCTGCTCAGTCATGTAAGATTTACATCTGTAAAACGTCATACCACACACACACACACTCACACGTATACGTTCATTCAATTGGACATCATATGGGGCGAATCTCACCTCCTCTAGTCTTGCAACTTAATAAAGTAAAGTTTTTTCTCTGAGACATCTGACTCGTCCAAATGGCTGATTTGAGTTGAATTTGGGTCCATTTGATTCAAACAATTCAGATTCTGACGAGTCGGTTCCGGAAAATGACAAGGAAAAATGTAAACACCACCTAAGTCTCATACCTAGAATTGTCGGATTGGGAATGATGGATTCTTCTGGTAGAGAGTGGTCCACAACGATTAGCAAATTCACTACTATTTTGTATTCTTGTCATACCTGGTCCTCGCAGTACAGGAAAAGACTAAAAAACCATGTAATGTCATTACAGATCGATTACTTTTGCTGAAAATATTATTTCTATGTACAGGAGGGTAATGTGTGGAGGCTGTGTTAGTTAGAAGACTCACATATGCCTTGTGAACGTCGAAAACTATTTACCGACATCTTGACAAGGAGGGCAAAATATTCATTCACCTGACGCCTTTAATGATGACCCCATCATGCTATTTAAAATCTGTATGTAAGTGTTTGATCTTTGTGTGTAGCATAAGAATTAGAAGTAACTTTGCCTCAATGTTGTTTTATGGCAATGGTTTGAGGGAATTTTTCATTCTCTCATCATTCTGTTAGTACAACCGAAGTTGTTTTCATTGTTGCTAGCTTCTATAAACAAGACTTCATTTATGTGTGTAATTGGTATTATTACTTAATATTATGCTTAGAATCTTCGCTAAATCTTGGTATTGTACTATATGTTGATGCTGCTATCCCCGTCCCAACCTTCCACACTTACAAAAAAAAAACTCAGATGTGTTATCCCTTTCATACTCCTTCCAAACCAAGAGATGTTGGAATGAAGCAGGTCTGTATTTTTATAGTATTTAACCTTTGGCAATTTAGTCGAGAGCGTGAGAGGGTTTTTGAGCAATCTCCACATAAGTGTTAGGTTGTCTGCTGACTAAATACTGAATCACAATCCTCCTTCGTGTTTAGGTTTAGAAATTGAATTGAGGACCAAGTTTTAAGACATTACCTTTAAAAGAAGACATCTTTGTGAAGGAGACATCCTTCAACCAAGATGAAATCGTTTTGTCAAACAAGATAAGTGATGAAAATCATTGAGTTCCGTCTGACCTTAGTGTTTAGCTAGAAACCAACTACGACTTGCGGTTCAAAGTTGATGATAAAGTAAACTGCAAAGGTTTCCGCTGCATACTAAAATGAAGCCAAATAACAGAAGGACAAAATGAAGCCAAATAAATTCATCTCAAGTAGAGTTCCAGGTCACAGGCCAACCTGGCATGTTTAAGTCCCAGACTAGCCAAGTACACTGCAAAGGTTTATTATCATTAAAAGTAACCAATCCCTAACAAAATTTCAAATAAGGATAAAGATCTCAAATTCATATATTTATAAACTTGTTTTTCTTTTTTCAGTGGTAATGGTAGTATTATTTATAAAACAAGAACGTCTACAACACTTAAAGGAGGAATACAGACGTGGAAAAACAAAATTACATTTAAAATTAAACCATCTTTCTCCATTTTGTGTCTTCGACAACTGACATCCTTCTCCATAGTAATACGAAAAGAGAGATACTTCGAAGAAAAACATAAAAACTCACGGAAGTCGACACTTAACCATCTCCCAAGGTAAATGGCAGATTGAAATTTCCTCAACTAAACATAGTAGGTATGCAGCGGAAACCCCATCAAAACAAAGAAGACCAAAGACAACGTATTACCCAACTCATGACTACAGTGATGGAAGTAGACTCTCAAATCTATAGCTGAGATCAAGAAAGTCCACAAGGATGAACCAAAAAGGTTCAAAGTTGCCCACTAGAAATCTCTTCTGAAGAGAGACGTCATGTATCCCAAAGACTTACAAAGAAGCCTATGATAACACACTTGGTAACTTAGGCCGCTAGCGACAACTACGTACAAGTACTGAGTGAAGTTAACAAAAGAACGCAAAAGAATTGCGTACAAATAAGGGAGCGAAAGTGAGTCAAAGTCAAGATAAGTATCTGAAAGTGTGGATAAGTAGATGTTGTTTAACGCCATTATTGTAATATGAGCCAGTCGAGGTTCAAACCTATGTGTCCACCAAACCCGACGATATTGACGATCTTGAGAGAGTTGGGGAAGATCTTGACCATATTGACTGCAACAAATTTCCTATTGGGCTGACTGTGGTTTATTAGGGAGTGTCAGTATTGCATCTCCTAAAGTCCAGATCTTGAAGTGCCCTTAGTGGATCTCCTGGGTCAAAAGGCATAGTGAAATAGTAAATGGATTGAGCCTGGTGGGCTTCAGACTAAAGTAGTCATTGAGAAGAAGAAAAGCCCGCAAGCTAGAGATTGCTCAACAAAATCTGTCTTGAAAAGTGGATATCCTTAAGCAAACACCACACGTGGACGGTAGATGGCTCACGGAGGCTAAAGACAAAGCACGTGTTTGTACAGACACTTTCTGGTAACCAGACTAGCCCGAGAACGAGATTAAAACAGAAAGATAAAGAAGCTAGGGCAAAGATCAGAAGAAGAAACTACCTAGACATAACCACAACCCTCTAGAGAAGATGAAAATAAGACTCAAAAGCGTAAAAAGAACTAGCAGAAAAGAGTAATGAATTCCTTTTTACCTGACCGACCATCTCCCGCTCGAACGGACGACGATAAAGTTGAAGACCCCAGACCCGAACCCTAAAGGACTGCTCTAAAATAGAGAGAGTGCAGATCTAGGTAACCAACTGACTAGAACTCGGATCACTCTCTTTCTCTCTATTCGGATTTGAATGTTGTCTCCCGTCAGGGATCATCAAACACTAATATTACAAGCAAACCTAATCCATTTGCTTCGGATTGAATCGGTTGTCTCCCTTCAGAGTTGATCAAACACTAATGGAACAAGCAAACCTAATCCACTTGCTAATATAGGGTTCAGATCAAAGAAAATGTTAGGATGTAAAAACAACAAACAAATAATCTAAAACCTAAACTAATGGAAGAAAATGAGGCAAGCATCTACCCCTGCAGATTGAGTTCAGGGATACCCATATCTCGCCACTGTTTCCAGCCAAGATCCATTCTGCAGAAGTTTCTTCTCTCTAAAGTTTCTATCTCTCAAAATTTATGAACTCGTTGAAAATTAAAAACAAAACAAAACAAAATTTCTCTTCCTAAAAACAAATAACTCAAAAGTTGAAGCTAAATCTAACTTGAATCATAACCTAAACATTGTTGTAAACTGAACTAAGAATTCTAAATCATTTTGGCTGCCTCTAGTGTTACAGTTATAGTTTGAGAGTTTCCTAATCGTAAGACTTGCTAAATAAGTAAACGAGTAAATATTAGCAACTAAATATAATGGAAATTCAGAGCAAAATCAAAAGTAATAAAAGTCGAAGTTTCTCTTAATAAGAAACATGTGTCCACTGCGATATGGACACAACTTGCATCAGTAGTCTACGACGAAAAGGGTAGTAAGTTCAAGTTAAGAAAATAGCATATGCTGGCAAAAGAAATCAAGCTATAGAGAGATATTTAGTAATGACTACTGAGAGTTCCGAGTAAGACTTGTTGAGCAAAAAAACACTATTAAACATAAGCGAAATTAGTAAAAATCCCCAACTTGTTTGAAGTTGAAACCCGCATATATGTGACATTATAAAGTTTTGGGAGAAGGAGAGAGGAAATGGACAAAAGAAGAGCAATAAAAGTTGAGTTGAGCTAAGCAAGCTTCCACCTCTTAGCAAGACGATCATATGTATCCCGATCACTTCTTCTTCCCTTGTAAAAAGCACTTCTTAATTTTGCCATTGTCGACTCAGAAATGATAATCCTCATATCGATCATATCATCGAAAAACTTTTTCACTTCTCCCAGCCTACCTAGATCACGAAGGCCAATAAGCAATGCATTAGCAGCGTCATCTACCGACTTAACATCATTTTCGACCATGCAGTTCCACAAATTGATTGCCCCTTGAGCGTCGTCAAATTCAAAGAGCATTTTTATGGCAGCCGTGCAATTTACAGGTGTCGGAGAATGTTCGTTCTTCACCATCTCGGAAAAGAAGTTGGTCGCTAAGCGAACCCTCTTGTTCTTAATGAGGCATTGAAAAATGACGTTATATGTTATGGAATCGGAGAAAACACCATGGAGGACCATGTCATCAAGCAAGCGGAATGCGTTATCAATGTCGTTGTGGTTGCAGAGCAAACAGATCATCTCATTGTACATGATCAAATTGGGTAACAAACCGCTACCCACCATAATGTCCCAAAGGGACAAAGCATGACTAGCATCATTCTGCTTAATAAGAACACTCAAGGCATTAGAGAAGAACTTCATACCTGGTAAGCAGTTCTTCCCTTTCATAACTTTGAGAAGTACAACTGCTTCATCTGTTTCTAACCCTTGAACTAGAGTTGTCAAAAATGCATCATAAGCAGACATGTTTTGTGGGCTCCATCCTACATGAATCACCATCTCTCCAAAAGTGGTCTTTGCTTTAGCAACATTCCCTTCCTTCTCCCAACCTTCTAAGAGAATTGCAAATGAATCTGCATCAGGAGAAACCTTTGCTTTGATTCGTTCGAAGAAACTATAAGCCATTGAAGTCTTGTTATCTTCTCTACAAATTGCACTGAGTAGTGAATTAACAGCAACGACATCTTGTTGAACTCCATATTGATTCATAACATCAAAACTCATAATAGCTTCATTAACTTTATCGGCAATACAATAACTTCCAAAAACAGAAGCAAAAGTAGCAACAGAAAGAGCTCCTTCCTGTTTCATTGACCTAATTGCATCCCACATGGGTTCAAAAAGGCTATTCTTACCCAGAATATCAACCATGAGATTCCAAGAGTAAGAAGTAGGTTTAGCAGTTAATCCTGCCCATCTAAAAAACCTTACTGCAGCAGCTGGAGAGCCATAGCAAAGTTTTAGAACTTCTTCCACAAATTCCGGTGCAGGTGGAATTCCAGTTCGTGTAAGAGCAGATTCGAGCTCGTGGACAGGCACATTGATGAGAATATCAAAGAGGATTTTGGCTTCAGGTGAGGAACTTGAGATTTGGGCTGAAGACGAACTTCCTTTTAAAAGCTTTGAAGCAACAATTGGTGGAGGGAGTCCTCCATTTCTATGAGTTTCCGCCATATCCACCATGCATTAACAACTGG
>BEHA01000984.1:45266-61709 GCA_002897215.1 Eschscholzia californica subsp. californica | reverse complement strand
CACACTTTGGAAATCTTCAATATGTGATTTGAATTCTAAAAGATAGATTACCCATGGTTATGTAGAGAAGGCCATAAGTTTTGCAGCGTCCATAGCCATGACAGAGGACTCCACAACTAAAGCAGCAACAGAGCATGGTTGGCACATTCTTTTGCTCAAGATTATTCTATCCAAACAATTAGTGTTGCTATGAACTGCATCAAAATTGAGTCCTTCTTGAAATACTTCTTCAAGGGGGGTGTATTTTTGGGAAAGAGAAACCTAGATAATTTATACCACGAAAAAAAGTAGTTGGGATAACCACTAATGAAGAGTAGGAACCAAAGTTAGCATCTATAGTAGTAAGAAAGAAACAATCAAAAGCTTTCAACAAACTGCGAATCATCAAAATAAAATTATTTGAGAAAATGAAAAGAAACAACTGAGTAGCGATGATTTAACTCATAATGATCACAACCCAAATCACCAAATCTAGACAGAGCGACATATCACGCAACTTTGGACTTCTTTAGAAGAAGATGCCTTTCTGCCAGGGTCAGAACTGTTAGGGACCATCATCATCTTTTGGTCTATACATATACCATAAATATATATATGTAAATAGAGATTGATAGAAAACTAAGAATAAAAATCTCATTATCATTTATCATTAATTATGTTCATCCGGAGAAAACAAAAAGAAGGTAAACTTAGTTAGACTAAAACAATAAATTTCTAACCTAAAATTGTGATTTGTGAACTATAATTATAACACTTAAAATCAATCAAGCGTAACAAGTTTCAACTTTATGAATTGCTTGATAGAAAGTTTTTTTTTCCTTCCTTCAAAACAGATGAGATCATTATCCCATTTGCACTCCAAAAGGCATATTATAGATAAGATGGAAAAGAGTGGGCACTTGACAAAGATAAAATAATGGGTTGAATTGGTCCATAAACATCCAATGACTTTAGCTACGGTATTTCCTAGATTTTGCCTGATATAAGCATTACTAATTTTTCAAAGATTTGTGTTATTGTCAACAAAACAAAGTAGTCATCATACTCGAAGGTCAACCAACCAAAATCGACAAATATAGATCATGGAATTCACGCGGCAAATAAAATTATTAGAAATGTCAAAGAAAGACTTGTGATGTACGAAAGTACATTTTATAGACTGATATAATGCCTACTAAAGAAGTACAATATTAGACCTCTATTGTCGTGATACGGTTATATCGGTTTGGTTGTTATTTACCTGTAACAGATTTGTCGGTATAGTGCACCTCACATGTATGCTCATCGAACACCACATTTTCCAGTACTGCAAATAGAAAGATTTGGTATAAACAAACCAATGTTTGAAGAAAAAATTGTATGAAGAAAAAGACAAAGGAGGTTAATTACCAGTTCCAAACTTAATGACATTCCAGATAACTGATTCTTTCTCTCTTGAAAGATCAATGCACTTGGCATAACAACCACCCTCGATGTTCTAAACACCATTCTCGCTCCAACAATGTTCATCATCTCCAATTAAATACCTAGCTATTATGATCTGTCGACAATGTTGTCTTCCCGGTACCTATTCAAATTTCATGTTTCTATAGATGGTTAAAACAGGACATACTAAAAGGACTCCATAAGGGCGACAATAAAAATGTTCAAGTTTACCCGACAAACCAAAAAAGAGACCGACATCACCGCCTTTCCCCATATTACAACCAGAGTGCAAGGAGAGAATTTGACGCTTAGGCATTAGATAGTGCATAACGCCGAATAGACCTTTCTTTATTTCACCAGCATATTGAATTCCAAGAATGACGATCTCTCTCCTAGCAAGATTAAGGTCTACGCTGGTCGAGGGCATCATGTAATGGGTGTGACGGTTACACAGGAACTGCCCGTGTTGTACATGGTGAAATCCGGTGTAACGAAATTATTTCTTCAGGGATAGAAGAAATAATTGTAATTGAGAAAAGAAAAAATGTTTTACCTTGTTCAATGAATTTAAATAATGAACAACTCTTTCTCTGTTCCCCATGAAGGTGTGCTCGTCCATTTCAATGTCGGGTGAGCCTCCTAAGAGATAAATATATGGATCAGATTAGTATCTAGACCAAAGCGCAATGAGTATGGTCTTGTTTCTGGCAGATACTAAACCAAAAAAAACAACTACAAAAGCAAAAAAAAGAAATTAAAAAGGGAATGACAAAACATTTGACTTCAAACCTCTAAGAGACATTCTCTCAAACAGTTAGTGTCTATATAAAGTTTAGTGGTAAAAATCGAATCAACCTGCAGGATTTTAATACCTTGAGACATAAATTCAAGTTCAAGATCTGTTGTTTACCTGGGAAATGAGAATAGAAAAAACTTATCAGTTTGCTTGTAAATAATCAAATCTTTGACAACCGCAAACAATGAAATCAAATAAACATAAAAAGTAAGCAAATTAGATTCAATTCCAAACAGATTAATTAAAAAAACTCTCTAATTTGAACTACAGATTCATGATAGTTTTTATCAAATAAGCATATAAATCAGAGTTAAGGAACTCAAGGATTGTTAGGCCTAATTGATTGAGCCTTTAAAGACTTCGATTTCTACAAACAAAATCCAAACCTATCTTAGGAAGTGTTTGAACTACATGAAAAATCAACGCCATCAAAACTCACGGAACTCTTTGATTTCATAGATAATTTGAAAGATAATAGTTAAAAAAAACCTAGACCAGAAACAAATCACATTGAAAATGATGAGATAAATAACCATCTTACCTTCAAATTTGGGAAAGACGTGAGAGAGAAGCGACAGAGAGAGGGCAACTGAAGATGATGAGAAGCTATTACCTTGAGTTTGTTTGAGAGAGAAACAAAAGAATAAAGTTGTAGAGAGGGAAAACGGAAGGTCGTTATCAGAGATAATTGAGAATAGTAAGTGAAGGGACATGGAAGAATGGACGGACAGATTCAGTCTTGGAGAAGAAGATGGATGGCTGGATTTGTTTTTTTATATAGTGGTTGTCCTACTTGGCTGGAAAATGTATTAATTTTATCCTAGTCACATTCATTTACATAAATTTTGTCCTAGTCACAAGGATCTGTTTTGTCCTAGTCACATTGCCAAGTCACATTCATTTACATAAATTTTGTCCTACTCACAAGGATCTGTTTTGTATAATAGATATATATAATATGTTCATTTTAAGGTGAACTCTTCTATTATATATGCCTCACAATACGTACTAATATTCGGTCTTACTGTAGTTCGACGCCGAAAAGTTTGAGTGAGTGTCATTTTTTGGGTCATAGGTATTTATGATTTCGGTGATGTCTTATGTAAACTAAACATTACAATCTTTTCATAATTCGAATGCACAATGATTTAGTTCTTGTATTCTTCTATGTAATTCAAATAGATTAGTTTGCGTATATCAATCAAATTTAGTTAAACTTGGTCGATATTATGTTATTAGAGTCTAAAATTTCTGTTATGAGAATAGTGTTTGTAATTAAATCGAAGCTTACCAATTCTTCATCCAAAAGTTTTGATGGTTTTGACAACTTCAAGAGACAAGCCACCAACTAGCTTCAATGTAATGAGTATCCTCAAATCTGAAGTTTATTTTTACAATTTTAAATTTTATAATGTGTAGCTTGAAAACAACAGGGAGTATTTTGAAAGACAGAGTTGTTGTTAATAACTTAACGGAATACAAAGAAAAAGCCTTATACTTCAAAAGTGAAAAACTGGCTCTGCCATTAGGGCTATTGGTGCACCAAATAAGGTCAAAGAAAAACTTAAGGGCTTGTGGTGATTTCCATAATAATATGAAGTTTCCATCACAAAAATATTATTAGGTTCAGATAGTTTGTGTTCTTGAGGGCTAATTGGTGATAGACAATTGATTTTAGTTTCATAATTTTTTTTTTAATGTAGGTATAGCTTTATTTTCCATCAAACTATAATTGTCTTTATAATTTAGACATTTTACATGCAAATAAAATAAACAAGAAGATTTCAGGTTTACAACATCGAAGTCAGACCTAACTGCAACAAAATAGGGAATTAACTAATTATGTAGTTAATGTTAATTAATTAATTTAATTATAATTGGTTTCATCTAGAGTTTATCGTTTAATGCTAACTCGATATTTGTGTTGTTATTAGGTATACAAGGATTCAATGCTTGATCCATTTAGTCGCTGAAGACTCTTGAACTTCATTTACAAGTAAACCTTTCTGTTTTCTGGCTTGCCTTGTGTGATTCCAATAATGTGAGAATGACTTAATAGCGGTTGCACATAGCTTCTAAGATACATCAAGATTATATTTTTTTCTCAAATGTAATATAGTCACACTATAAATTTGAAAATAGAAATTCATCGTGCCGGAGGCACGGGCTATGTCTAGTCTATATAATAAAACAAAAAGGATTTGTGCTGACTGGGACCAGGCCCGTGTGGTGGGGAGTGCGGGCCGTGCGCCCGCACTGGGCCCCCCACCACAAGGGGCCCATCTTTTTCTTCTCTCTCCTGTAGCGTTAGCTAAGTAATTTTCACGTTCATTTGTAATCACAAAAGCTCCGACAGCTTAACTGGTTTGCTGTCTAAATGGGAGTGTAAGTGATCCTGGTTCAAGTCCCCCATGATGCAATTTTTTTCCTTCTTTTTTCGACTTTATTTTCTTAAGAGATATGCCAATACTTCGAGTTAGTTTGAATTTCTTCAAGAAATATTTTAATAGTAGGGCAATTTGACATAGTATATGCAATTAGTTTAGGCATTACAATTCATAAATATTAGTAAGTCCCACACCGAACAACTTTTTTTCTTAAGATCTAGGCCAATAGTTTGAGTTTCTTCTACAAATTTTTTAATAGATAGCTGAAAATCCGACATAGTATTTGCATTTGCTTTAGACATTATGATCAAATATTTAAATCTTATCATTTTCAAACAAATAATATCAGAAGATACAAGTCAAAACGCAAATATAGATCAGATCTTATTGAGAAGAGGAAAACATACTCAAAAAACCTTACCAAAGAATAAAGACAGGAAGGAGGAGAAAGAAACGATGGGGTGGGAGGAGATGAGGACGAATATTTTTTGTTACACAAAAAAATTTGTCCCTTCGAAAAATATACCTTGAGAGATTTTTTTGTTTTCCAACATTTTATGGAAAGCTATTAATCAATGAACCTATATAAGAAAAAATGACAGCTTAACAACATAAGATATCATACATGGAGCTCGCATTCGGCTCTAATTTAATATCTTTTGTATAGTTTTTTTTTATAATTTATGTTTCGTACCTTTGTGTAAGAAAATTCTTTCAACATATATTTGTATAAAGGGTCCCGACTAAAATTTGGCACTGGACTTCTAAATTATCAGGCACGGCCCTGACTGGGACAAACATCCTTTTCTAAATATGATTATTGTTTAGGAGTCCGTACTCATTTTTCAATATGATCCCTAAATCTTTAAGATCCTCATAATTTTAATAGTTTAAAGAAATAAACCCTTAAGATCACCTTTCAAAAATAATGACCGAGGGTATAGCATGAAGAAAGACAAATTTGTTTTCCATCCATTGAAATTGACGGGACCCGACTTAAGGAAAGAAAGGGATTAACCCTTTATATCCCTTCAACAGAAAAAAAAAAAAAAAAAAAACTCTTTATACGTGTGATCAATTAAATTGGAAACTCTCATACCCAATATGATTTAGTTTCCATGTTGGGATCACTATTGGGAATCAAAATATTCTTAAGTGACATCTCAATCAACTGAACTTACTAACCTATAGAACAGAGGTAGTTGTGCGCAATTAAAAGTGGATGAACGCACAATTTTTTTTTTTTTGAAGTCGACTACGATCTACGTATGTCGTACATTTGGATGAACGCACAATTAAAAGTGGATGAAATTGAAAACCTTAAGACAATAGCATGTATAACAGTAGCCGAGATGAATCAAGGAGAATGGGCACTGGAAATCACTTTGGGAGGCAGTCGGACATAGCCAAGACAACAACCAAATTTTGAGATTATTTGGCAGCAAAGAATCGGGGTCATATTTTGGAGAGCATATGCAGAAGGAAGAACCGATATATTATACTTCATCGAAAACACCGGTATATTGTATTTTAATATTTTTCAAACTTCATAAAATATCTACTCAAGTCTTTTTTTTATAAGTTTGGTAGTAAAACTTAAATTCGATTTTCCTCAAATGAGTTGCACTCAAGAACTACTTGATGTTTGCTACTATTCAAGATAGTTTTTTTTTCCAGGGATACGAGCCCACTGCACCATCGCAATATTGCAATGGTTCTTTCAATTTCTCGTGTTAGTCCTAAATTTTGAAAATAAATTGCGCAATTTTTAGTCGAGGTTCAAGTTCAAATATAATGGATCATTTTCACAACTAGATAGATTTTGTTTGTTGTATAAAAATTGTAATGCTTCTCTTTTATTATTTGAAATCATTACATTACTAGAAATTCATTAAAATTGCAATCAAATAGAATTCTCATATTTCTCTTGATACGTGATTATTTCCGTTCAAGATACAGATCAGTATGTATAGGTATCGGTTCTTCAATGGCTTTAGGTCTTGCTACAGTTTAACTGATGTGTTTACATATTATATTCTATTATTGTTTTTTTTTTTATGAAAGGTATTCTATTATTGTTATTGTTGCAAATAAAGAGGAGCCAACATGCATTTATAAATGTTATTATTATTATTCTTTGCGGGCGTGGTGGATATGGTGTACGATTGCTAAGAAGTCTAAATATTAATCTTATGTTAAGTGTTAGAGAAAAACTTCTGTGCCAGAGGCACAGGCTATACGCTAATATATATATATATATATATATATATATATATATATTTGGTTTGGGAGTGCCTATTTGGCTAACATAAGGGCATACCACTCGGTGTGTCTTAAGTTTTGTCCATAATTGAAACTAAAAAACCCAAAACTCGAAAAATCAGAAGAATATGAGGCTCTGGACAGGTATTAGAATCCAATTTTCGGTAATTCTCCGTCAGAGTCCACATGATAACCTTAATGAACATAAAATTTCAAAGCTCGCCCATCCTGACCTGATGAGGAAGTAAACCTTACCAAATTCCCGACCTTAGGTATCTGCAGGCTTGGAATCTCGAATCAAATCTGAGTAGGTCATATCTCGAGACAGAACTGAGTTGGTCATATCTTGAGACAGAACTGAGTAGGTCATATCTCGAGACGGAACTGAGTTGGTCATATCTTGATACATAACTGAGTAGGTCAAATCTCGAGACAGAACTGAGTAGGTCAAATCTCGAGACAGAACTGAGTAGGTCATATCTTGAGACAGAAATGAGTAGGTCATATCTTGAGACAAAACTGAGTAGATCATATCTTGAGACAGAACTGAGTAGATATGGGACATGGAGTCAGATCTGAGTGAGTGAGAACTCTTCCCGCGTGTGGCTGGAAGCTTTAGGTGGTAAAGTATCGGGTCGGTCGAATAGTCATCATCGTTCGGCTTTCTGAAAACAACACCCAAGAAGAATAAGTAAAAGAGACCGACTTCTATTTCTGTCCTAAAAATCTTATGAGCAAAAATCAATTTTTGGTCTGAAATAGTTATCTGAATCAGTGATGGGTTTAATCTAAACGGCTAAAACTTTCCACTTTTTAGAAGATTTTTGGGTCTGGTTGTGACTGATTTCCATGAGCAATAAGAAGAAGAAGATGGGTTGTTTTTGGTTCAGCTTTTCAAACAAAAGGTGAATGCTGGTTCTTACAAGCTAATCCAAACCGGCCACTAATCTTTTCATTAGTTTTGATTTCATATTAAGTTGTGGCTTTTATAACAAAATAGCTACTGTAGAGATATTTAGGGGTCTAAATGTTAGGTTATAGATATCAAAAGTTAAACTAATGTTGGACACTTTCTCAACAAAAAAAAAAAAAACTAATGTTGGACACTCTTAAAAAAAAAACTAATATTCCAAATATGTTGAATTCTCTTACTAAATTTTGAAAAATATCATCGGTCATATAAAATTGGATATCTAATTTAAAAAGCTCTATCATCCATTTTTTAGTTTTATTGATAATACAAATCTCTATCCTCGGCATAATAAAAACTTATCTAAGCCTTTGATTGATAAAAATACACGACATTTTATTCTAAAAAGAAAATAGTAATGATATCAAATAATTAGTTGATTTTATGTCGTTATATCCCTATTCGATATGGACATTGTTTTACTGATACAATACAAATTTGACAAGTGCATTTTTTTTTGTTGAGAATGACAAGTGCATATTGATAGCCATAATTTCTGACTATAGATCAAGTACTACCGTTCTAAATGTGTGATTTCAAGTCCAAATTGAACTCATAAATATTTTATGAAAGAATCACCTGGAACATTTAGGATGATTACGGAAATTCAGTGTTCTAAATTCTGGAAATCGGGCTTATAAATACGATAATTCTATTCATTGTGTCTATCAAGTGTGAACTGCAAAAGTTCATATTATTTTCTGTCCTATTGAGATTTAATAACGATTAGGGTGTTCGTTAATTTCAATATACATTTAAAAACTTTGAGAAGTTAGAGAGAACTAAAACATTGTGAGAGTTGAGGTTCCATAAAAGAAGACTCTCTTTGAAGGTAAAATATAAAGTATATCATGAAATAAGCCATTGGAATATTTATCACAAAATTTAAGAAACTCTTTCTGGAAGCAAAACTATAAGTACTTCATAATCAATTGGTGACTTCCTATACATAAAATCTTGGATAAGAGTTCTACTACTGTTATTACATAATCTTTTGTCCAAGTTTCTTCACTGCCAAAGACCTGAAGGATCTGAAATGGAAGTGACTAAACCTCTTCAATGAAGTCGAAACATTTACGAGAGATGTTTGATATTGATCTGGACCGTTGATTCTTATGGTCCAGATTACAAATATGTATAATTTCTTCGTGTCAAGTCTAAATTTCTTGCTCGAATCACTCTATCTACTCCAAGTTACTCGTTGACCTTCTCAATCGATTTGAAACATGTATTTTAACTCTAGTTGTACACAATGTTCTATGTTTAACTTTTATTTTGTGTTGTTTGAATGGATTAAAGGTTAGGTATTGTCTTTTTTTTTTTACCAAAATCTAGGGTTTATACTATAAACAATATAGGGTTTTTCATTGTGTTTGATTGGGGTTCTTACTCTCCAATGGGAGCTCTATCCCTCCAAAAAGTACAACTTTTGGAGGGAAGAAGCTCCCATCCTTCTCCAATGGTTCTCCAAATCTCCAAAGATTTGAAGAACCATGAATAGTGCTTCTTCAAACATGAAGGGGCACTATTCACCTTCTCCATATGAGATGTGACTTTTTATTTGGTCCTTTTGCTTTTATGTGTTTAATTTAAGTCCTTTAAATTAGTTTTTTAGTCCTAATTTATTGTATAAGTTCTTACTTATTCATTTTAAGTCCCTGCTTTATTTTATTTTTTTTGTATTAACTAAGTTTCATTTCAACATATTTTAATTAATAAAAATAAAATATATTGTAATTTTATTTTATAAAGATTAACATAACTAAATTTTCATTAATAGAAATAGATAGTACAACTCGAAACGAAGACAAATTAAACTGAAAACTACGACAAATTTTCATTAATAAAAATTTTCATTAATGCGAAGATGGATCCGGAAATGGAGACTTACCTCCATATTAATGAAGAAGTTTAAGTTTAAGTTTAAGTAGTGCAATGTATTGTAATTTTTTTAGACTATTTTTAGTTTAATTTTCTTTTCATGCAAATTTTTTTGCATTTTTTTTTCTAATATATTAGTGATTTTTAATATATTTATTTTGTCTTTTTTAATTTACTATGTATGTAGTAAATGTGTTTTTGTTTAAATGTTAGGTTAAAATAATGTAGTAAATGTTTTGGAGGGGTGGATAGAGTTGGAACTATTGGAGAGCCCCTCCAAAAGTGGGCCCCAAATTTGGAGAAGATGCTCATTTAGAGGGGCATTTGGAGAAGAACCATTGGAGATGCTCTAAGAGAGGTTATTATGTTATAATCTAATAGAAACACAAGTATGCAAAGTGTGGATCTCTTACTTTGTCAATCAAGTGTTTGATGAAATTCCAAGGAGAGTCCGTTATGTTATACAAGTTCATTTTATGTTGTTGTCCATCCCATTTGGCCCCATATCAATTTTGTTTTTTGGAACTAGTTTATATCAAACAAAAAAAAACTAGTTTATATCAAACAAGAAAATTTAGAATTTGTTAAGCGTTGGGTTGAAATATCCGTCCCATTCTTGTGATCTCAAATTTATGATCTCGGCGGATCTAAATCCAACACCTCAATTTGAACAACAAAAAAAAAAATCCAAACACCTCAAAGTTCCTACAAATATAGGCTCTGAATTCTAATCAGTGACTACTGACAAAACCAAAACTTCCTAAAGTATTAGCCATTAGATAACAAAACCAATTTTAAAACCCTAGAATCCAACTCCTCTATTCTTCTTCTGAAGAACAATGGAATCCATTGGAGTTCTTATGACTTGTCCAATGTCAGCTTACTTAGAAGAGCAACTTGAAAAGAGATTTAAGTTATTCAAGTTCTGGAAGTTTCCAGAACAGAAGGAATTTCTTAAAGAACATTCAAATTCAATCAAGGCAGTTGTTGGAAACACTTTTATTGGGGCTGATTCAGTTTTGATTGATTCATTGCCTAAATTGGAAATAGTATCAAGTTATAGTGTTGGTTTAGACAAGATTGATTTAGTGAAATGTAAAGAAAAGGGAATTAGGGTTACAAACACTCCTGATGTTTTGACTGAAGATGTTGCTGATCTAGCCATTGGTTTGATTTTGGCTACTTTGAGGAGGATTTGTGAGAGTGATCGTTTTGTCAGGAGTGGGTCATGGAAGAAAGGTGATTTTAAATTGACAACAAAGGTTTGATTTTCATCTTGATTTTTAGCCTTTTATTGTGGATTTTTTTGCTTAATTCTTGATTCTGCATATCATTATAATCATAATATGTTACCAAATGCGTAGGTTTTCTTTTTCTTGTTGATATGTGGTAATTTGAATTTATTTTTGTTTCTTCACAAAATGTATATATACTAGGTATAGTGCTAAATATGAATGAAATTCCAAAATAAAATAGATTCATTTGAAAAACCAATTTATTTGATCATGGAGGGGAAGCTACGGTAGAACATATCGAATCAGACCCTCAAGAGGACACTCTAAATTCAAAGTGTCCTCTTGAACGTCTATAAAATAACTACCTCCAGATCAACACGAGTCCACACCTTAGGCGCAAGCTCTGGTGGAGTTGAAACCTCTATGAATGAGGAAATGCCGCTATTTAACACTAGCCCAATGAACGTTTCATAGCTATGTTACCTTTTTTCGGCTCATACTAATGTTTTCTAGCTCCGTTTATTGGTTTTTGGTTGTTTCTCTGGATTGCCCAAGAATTCTTTATGGAGTTTTGGTGTTTTTATATGGGGAATGGATATCTTTCTAAGCATTTATGCATGTGCATCAAGGTTTTGATGAGCAAAGGCAACTATATAATTTTGTTTTCTCTGCTCTATTGAACTGCATCATGAAACTTGGATGGTTTTCTAGATTTCTTTTATGTTTTTCGTCTTTTTCGTCAGGCGATACGAATCTTATCAGTTCCATCTTCCCTTTCTTGATCTTATTCCATGTGAGTTCTTTACTTTACCTTTCACTATTGAAGTTTTATCTGTCTGGCAAGACTCTAAGACTGGTATGCCAAGAACTTACAAATTTGAAAAGTTGATTTACTTTGAGACACTATCTTGTAATTGTTTCTTTGCAACTTTGATTTAATTCTTTGTATCAATTTCACAAAATTATGAAAATGAATCACTCAATCAGTTTCTCAGAACTCAGAAAGCAGTCCTTTGTGTTCTTGCTCAGATCTTTTTGGTGCTCATGGTCATTTCATTTGCTTATTTAGAAGAAATTATAATTCACCATTTATTAAATGTTTTTCTTCATCGAATCTTACTCAATTCTTAATGTCATTTATTTATCTGTAGTTCTCCGGCAAGAGAGTGGGCATTGTTGGTTTGGGGAGGATCGGTGCAGCAATCGCCAAGAGAGCTGATGCTTTCGGTTGCCCGATAAGCTACTACTCAAGAACTCAAAAGCCCGGCTCAAAGTACAAGTATCACACCAACATCCTAGACTTGGCTGCTAACTGTGATATCCTCGTGGTTGCTTGCTCTCTAACGGAAGAAACCCGCCACATAATAAACCGTGAAGTGATGGACACATTGGGCCCAAAGGGACTCCTTATCAACATCGGGCGTGGCTCTCATGTTGACGAGCCCGAACTTGTTTCTGCATTGGTTGAAGGTCGGTTAGGTGGAGCAGGACTCGACGTATTTGAGCACGAGCCTGAAGTGCCTGAGCAATTGTTTGAGCTCGACAATGTTGTGTTAGTACCTCATGTTGGAAGTGATACGTGGGAAACTAGTGAAGCTATGGCAGATCTTGTGATTGGAAACTTGGAAGCTTACTTTCAAAACAAGCCTCTGCTAACTCCGGTGGTTTGATTAGACATTATATATATATATATAAATATTTATATACTTCAAATTCAGAAATATAATAGTTAATACCTATTGAATAAGGGTAAATGAAAAGAAGTTGCTCTGCTCCAATTCTTTAACCTACAAATTTCTTTTTGTACGTATATATGTTGCAAACTTGCAATGTATATCTCTTCATTGGTTGGACCCGTGTTTGCTCACTCCATCAAATAGCAAAACAAGAGTGGCCAGGTGAGATATCTCAATTCAACTATATCACCACACATCTTTAAGATCCGAATTTTGTTTTGCATTGGAGAGAGTTTAAAGAAACTCTGCAAAGCTTATCAGGGGCGAGGGTGAGGGGGTGCGAGCGGTGCGGTCGCACCGGGTCCCCCTTCCACTAGGGCCCCTTTTTCTGAAATTTTGTAACAAGAACATTATATATAGTTGTAAAAGCTGTCGTAATGCAGGAAGCTGTTGGTTAGGTACATGCCTAATAATATGAAGGTTGCGGGTTTGAGTCCCCTAAGCGGCCTTCAGTATCATTTTTGTTTGAGAAATGTTGTTATTATATACACTCATCATTGTTGTTATATGCACTAACCTCTAAGGTAATTTTTGTGCTATAATGTTCCATGACCAGATAAATTATTTTGTAGGCCCCCACACATAACCTCTAAGTAGTTAGTAGGTCAAGTTGTTCCGCACTCTCTATGACTTGTCTTTGTTATCTCTTAAGTCTATTATAGGGGTTTATCTAGACGTGTTAGATGTCAATACGAGGCAAACATAAGATCAGGGGCGGACCTGGCCCAAAGCCAACCAAAGCGGTCGCTTTGGGCCCCAACGTAGTGAAGGGTCTCAAGTTTCGAATTTTGTGTAATACTTTGAAGTAATAATTATAATTCAAATAGTTTTAAGACATGAGTTAAATTGTAGCTTAGTGAGTAAGGGCATGGACTTTATGGAAGAGGTCAAGGGTTCAACTCCACTTCATAGAATTATTAAAAAATTTACCTATTTTTTCGAATATGTACTATATTAGGGCCCCAAGTTTCAATTTCGCTTGGGTAAGATAACAAAATTAAACATTTGACATTCCAATTTTTCCTTTTCTTCCTTTTTCATCTTTTTCTCTCTTTTTACCCGTTTTTCTCTATCAAATTAATATTTTTTCCTTTTGTTTCTCCATTGATTTTTGAGCAAAAATAATCTATGTTTATTATTAATGTAGACTATGCAGTCATATGTTTAGTTCGTCGTACAGACACTATTATAATTCATATAATGAAATCGTGAGTTCTTGAGATAATACTTACAATAATACATCAAATTAATTTTGAATAATTATTTAGGGTGTATGATTTTTTACTGTCATATTGCGACATAAAAGGGCCCCAACTAAAATTTCGCACCGGACCTTAAAATTCTCAACCACGCACTGAAGCTTATATGTCACTAGGATTACCTCCAGTAAAACACTCTGAAGAAAACCCGATGGTATTTGTAGTGAATTTTACTTGGTTGAGTTAATTTTACTTTGGTTGATTGTAAAAAGAACTCTGCAAAGATTCTCTTTCATTTAGAGCATTTCCAATGCTTAACTCAAATTGTGTTTTCCATGAAGTCTGAATTGAGATTCTCTATCCTAGAAGATACGATTCAGATCTTCAATTCAAAGGACATCTCCAATGCAACACTCTAAAAATTTCAGAATTACTTAGGTGTCATTTTCTAGATGGGTCATTTTACTTTTAATATTGAGCGGATAATTGAAATTCTCTGTTGAAAATCTCGAATCTTGAGTCGTCTTAGAATCAAAAGTCGCTACATCATATTAAGAATGAGTCTTGCATATAAAACAACTCAAAAAAATTCTAGGTGGCACTTAAAGTTTTTCAACTTTATTCTTGCATTGGAGATGCTTTAAGCAAAATATATTCGTTAAATTTTTTCGGTCTCCAATAGCACTCTCTAAGATTACTTCATTTGGTACATATATCAATCTTAAATTTAGTATAAAAGAATATTTGTAAAATAAATTTTGTTATTGGTTTAGATTTTAAAGTTAGATGCCTAGGCACTTTGAGACACTCAAGAAATCACTCTTATTTTAGACGCCATTTTAAGAGCCTATAAAATAGTTACATCCACATCATCGTTGAGTGTCTAATAGAGTGTCTCATCGGAGATGGTTTAAATTTTTAACAAAAACTCTAACAATTCTATATGACACTCGAAGAGCATCTCCAATGCAGCACTCAATCTTAGAATCTCTGAGTGTCAAATAGGATTTTTAAAATTTTCTATAAAAATGTTCTTCAATGAAAATTTAATTTAAATCTATAAATGATGTGACTGTAAGCATCTCCAATGCAACACTCGATCTCTCGATTTTGGTAACTCCGAGTGCTACATGAGATTTTTAGAGTTTTTTTCTTAAAAATTCTATATAATACAAAACTCTTTGGATACGTAAGATGATGTGAAGTTAGTTAAATATAGATATCTCAAAATTGTCCTATTGAGACATCAATAGTCTAACTCATCATTTTCAAATTAGAACAATAGAAATCCAGTTTGTATATATCTTCAAAATAATTAAATATTTCTTTACAAAAATCCTAATGACACATAAGCAAACAAAATAACGATAGAAATTAGAGGTGTGCTTGAGTCGAGCATTTAAAGAGCTGTTCGAGATTGGCTCGATATTGCTCGTGCTTGACTTGAAGAGTAACGAGTACGAGTTTAACACAAGCCTAAAATCATGCTCGTTTCTGTAAACGAGTCGGTCTGATCATTCTTTAGTGTATCTCGAGCTACCCGTGAACAACTCATTTAACATACTACCTGTAATAGCGTAGTACATAATTATGTATTTCTATTGAAACCTGTACATGGAATATCACCATTAAAAGATCATTGGAATATGAATCATTAATCATTAGAGGGGTTGGGCAAAAGGTCCGTTTGTTTCTCCCAAACAAGAAGCAGGCCCACTGCCCACAAAGAATGAGGGGCAGGTCCACTAGTCACACCATTGGGGGAAATTACAACAATAACCAAACTTTTATTCTTATTTACATAGATTGCCACCCGAAATTACAGAAATGCCATTAATAAATCTCGTGTTTCACGTTTCTCTCTCTACATTATGTTCTCCACTTTCTCTCTCTACAGTAATGCCGTCCTCTCCATCTCTCTCTCTCTCTCTCAAATCTAAACTAATTTTTTTTCTCTTTCTACAAATATTTTCTCTTCCTCTTCAAATACTTTATATCTTTGTGATTTTTTTTCTTTTGTTTTAAGTATAGTTTTTTCTTAAAATCTTAAAGTTCTTTTCTTTTTTGAAAATATGTAATAGATACTACTAAATTTTTTTCTGGTTTAGTAACAATTACGTTTTGATAACAAACTGTACAAAGAGAATTTTTTCTCATTCTTGGTAGTTTTTCATTAGTTTGTTTCCATATATTTTTTGGTAGTTTCCCATTGATTTGATTCTATCTCTATATTTTTTCTAAATATATTTTCTCTCTCCAATCTTAACTTCTTTCCTTCTCTCAAACATTTTCTCCTTATATGATGGAGAGTTTATAAGATATTCCTTCCAAAACGTAAATTACTTTCAAAGGAAATTTATGGGACATTTTTCTTTGTACTGTAAATTAAATTTTCATTGAATCTGATTTTTATGTACTGGGTTATAACTTTTTATGTACTCTGCCTTCTTAACATGAACCAGGAATTTTTAAATGTACAGGACATTTGTGAATGTACGGGACATGTTCGAAAGTACGGGACATTTGGTTATGTACTAGACACTAGAAAAATA
>BEHA01000984.1:19654-41812 GCA_002897215.1 Eschscholzia californica subsp. californica | reverse complement strand
GATGATAGTATTAATGATCAAAGGTTCGTAAAGTATGAAAAATTTATCCAACATTACACATCCTTTTTTTACCAGAACAGTGGCCATGACAAGCATATAAAACTTCTCTTAACCTAATAAACAATTGTATTTTTTCCATACATTATACATAATTTATTGATCTGTACCTGTTATTTATGATCCATCTCATTTGTTTTTTATTAAATGTTTCATTATTAATGTATGTAAATTTGATTATAATTTTTTTTAACTAATACATATGTTTTTTTTTCTTGTAGTAAACCAGCACTGATGAAATTTCTTACAGAATCATCACATTACCTATAGAAGTATAAATTACGATGAAGAAGATTGTTTCTATGATCCTGTTTGGACAACGGAGTCTTACGTGAAGACTTACAAGGAACATATAAACCCTGTCCCTAACTTCGATGAACCATGTACATTTAATGAAGAGTCAAAAACACTACTATGTTTGATTCGCCGTAAACCTGGAAGACCAAAGACAGTAAGGATCGAGAGCTCAGGCAACATTCTGACGGAGTTTGTTTTTAAGTTACCTAGTCTACTATGTTCTTTTCATTTACAATAAAACACAGATTATTGTTCAATAAAATTTCCTTTCAGTCGTACAAAGGTTGTGTTATTTACTATACAGTATACATAATTTATGATAAATCACATGCTTAATAACAAAAAACATGATTTCAGATTTACATTTTCTAACAAGTTACTATAATTTATGGTACATAATGGATAATCTAAGTATTCAATGGTACATAATGGATTCAATGGTACATTTCCTAACATGACAAAAAAAACAAGTAATTTATGTCAGAAAATAATCTAAGTATTCAATGATACATAATGGATGACACACACGCATATGATAAATTACGTTGTATACATGACAAATGATGGTTTCCTCGTCATAAATAACACATAATTTACGAACTTGTTTCATAATTTGTATTCAATGTGTGTTTATGTATGAGTAAAAAATGAAAGTTAAGTGAGAGAAAGTTGATATATATGTTTTGAATATTAACCCCCAAATCACGCTAATTGATCTCAGAAAATATACTCTTTCCAAATCTGAAAATTAAGTGAGTGAAAGTGATATATAGATTTGGTTTCCAAATCTGAAAGGATGAGAGAGAAAATCTGTTTTGGAAAATATCCGTTTTCTAAATCTGTTTTGGAAAATATCCGTTTTCCAAATCTGTTTTGAAAAATCTTTTTTTGAAAATATCCTTGATCCGTTACTTCCTATTAAATCTTTTCAGTTTGTAGCCTAAATATCTCCCCCAAATCACGCCCCCTGATTTGGGAAACTTTCCGGATTCATTCCGAAATTTAAAAACCCCGGATTTTTTAGACGAGGGACATGGAGGGTATTTATCAATAAAGTATGAGTTATTTATGCCCTTATTGTAAAAGGACTAAATGTCCATATTTTGGGAAGATTGGTCTATATACCTATTATGAAAATGATTTTGGTCTATATACCCATGGACTCTAAATTATTTTGTAGGCCCCCACACATAACCTCTAAGTAGTTAGTAGGTCAAGTTGTTCCGCACTCTCTATTAATTTTTTTTTTTCATCTTTTTTTCTCTTTTTATCCGTTTTTCTCTATCAAATTAATATTTTTTCCTTTTGTTTCTCCATTGATTTTTGAGCAAAAATAATCTATGTTTATTATTAATGTAGAGTTGTAGACTATGCAGTCATATGTTTAGTTCGTCGTACAGATACTATTATAATTCATTTAAGGAAATAGTCCACCACCCTTTGATGTAACGGTTGGACACCCCTCTTTAGACCATGAGGTCGTGGGATCGAGTCTCAGTGGAAGCAGTTGCCATCAAGATTTATCCTATGTAATTTAGGCTATGAATAATGTAATAATTTATCGGGTTTTAGGCCTCTTCGTTGTCGGGCTTTAGGCCTCTTTCATTCTCAGTTTAAATTAGGCGGTTATCGTGCTCATTACATCTCCATGATGCATCAATGCCTTGTAACGACTAACGTAGACCGTAGTCGAATTCTCAAAAAAAAAAAAAAAAAATCATTTAAGGAAATCGTGAGTTCTTGAGATAATACTTACAATAATACATCAAATTAATTTTGAATAATTATTTAGGGTGTATGATTTTTTACTGTCATATTGCGATATAAAAGGGCCCCAATTAAAATTTCGCACCGGGCCTCAAAATTCTCAGCCACGCCACTGAAGCTTATGTGTCACTAGGATTATCTCCAGTAAAACACTCTGAAGAAAACCCGATGGTATTTGTAGTGAATTTTACTTGGTTGAGTTAATTTTACTTTGGTTGATTGTAAAAAGAACTCTGCAAAGATTCACTTTCATTTAGAGCATTTCCAATGCTTAACTCAAATTGTGTTTTCCATGAAGTCTGAATTGAGATTCTGTATCCTAGAAGATACGATTCAGATCTTCAATTCAAAGGACATCTCCAATGCAACACTCTAAAAATTTCAGAATTACTTAGGTGTCATTTTCTAGATGGGTCATTTTACTTTTAATATTGAGCGGATAATTGAAATTCTCTGTTGAAAATCTCGAATCTTGAGTTTCTTCTTAAGTCGTCTTAGAATCAAATGTGGCTACATCATATTAAGAATGAGTCTTGCATATAAAACAACTCATGGTGTGTTTGGTTGCAGGATTCCTAAGTAGGATTCCTATCAAAAGTGGGATTTGGTAGGAATCATGAATCCTTGGTCTATTTGGCTACCAAGAATCCTAGGACTCTTGAATCCTATGGATTCCTAATTTCAAAATTTGTATTGGATCAAAATCCCACCCTACCCCTGGGATTTGCTAGGATTTTGGATTAATAAACCTAAATTTTAAACTTAAAATCAACAAAAATTTATTTCCCTTCTACAAAATAATTATTTTAAAAATCATTATTATTTCAAAAATCATTATATTTTTCAAAAATCATTATTTTTTCAAAAATTATTATTTTTTTCAATAATCATTATTTTTTCTTTCAAAAATCATTATTTTTTTCAAAAATTCATTATTTTTTTCAATTTTTTCAAAAATCATTATTTTTTTTTTCAAAAATCATTATTTTTTTTTTAAAAAATCATTCTTTTTTACAAAAATCATTTTTTTTTTACAAATATCATTATTTCTTTTCAAAAATCATTATTTTTTTTCAAAAATAGTATAATGATTTTTTAAAAATAATGGTTTTTGAAAAAATAATGATTTTTGAAAAAAATAATGATTTTTTAAAAAATAATTATTTTGAAAAAAATAATAATTTTCGCAAAAATAATGATTTTGAAAAATATAATATTTTTAAAATAATTATTTTGTAGAAAGAAATAACTATTTTTGAAAATTTCGTGAAAAAAATAAATTTTATGAAATTTCTGTTACCTAGAGACAATATTTGGATGAGATTTTGTTTTGGGGATATTATTCGTGAATTTGAAGGATATTATTTTAATTAGAATCTTATTTTGTAAGAATCCAAATATAGTAGACAAACAAACCAAAGGATTTTAAATGAAAGAATGAAGAATCCTAGAATTCTTATTGGTTACCAAACAAACCAAAAGAAACCATTTGGATTCATGAATCCGTGGAATCATGAATCCTAAGAGCATCTCCAATGGGACACTCAATCTCTAACACTTAGAGTGCCACATATGACTTTTTGGAGTTTATGTTAAAAAATCATCTCCAATGGAACACTTTGTTAGACACTCTATTATGAGTTGGACACATTTATTATTGAGTGTCTAGAGAGAGAAACTCTAAAATGAGAGTGTCTACTTGAGACTCTCTAAGTGTTACTTTATAATTCCAACCAATAGAAAACTTTGCTTTTCAACTACTTTTTATCTATTGAATTGAAGAGGGACATGTGTATTAAGTAAGAGATTTTAGAGATCTCCGTTGGAGATCAAACAAATGTAGAGTGTCTCTATATTGACACTAGGAAAGAGAATCTTTATTTGACACTTGACAACTAAATTTTTAGAGTGTTTATTAGAGTGTCCCATTGGAGATGCTCTAAGGACTCATGAATCCTGCAACCAAACGCACCATCAATAAAATTCTAGGTGGCACTTAAAGTTTTTCAACTTTATTCTTGCATTGGAGATGCTTTAAGCAAAATATATTCGTTAAATTTTTTCGGTCTCCAATAACACTCTCTAAGATTACTTCATTTGGTACATATATCAATCTTAAATTTAGTATAAAAGAATAATTGTAAAATAAATTTTGTTATTGGTTTAGATTTTAAAGTTAGATGCCTTGGCACTTTGAGACACTCAAGAAATCACTCTTATTTTAGACGCCATTTTAAGAGCCTATAAAATAGTTACCTCCACATCATAGTTGAGTGTCTAATAGAGTGTCTCATCGGAGATGGTTTAAATTTTTAACAAAAACTCTAACAATTCTATGTGACACTCGAAGAGCATCTCCAATGCAGCACTCAATATTAGAATATCTGAGTGCCAGATAGGATTTTTAAAATTTTTTATAAAAATGTTCTTCAATGAAAATTCAATTTAAATCTATAAATGATGTGACTGTAAGCATCTCCAATGCAACACTCGATCTCTCGATTTTGGTAACTCCGAGTGCTACATGAGATTTTTAGAGTTTTTTTCTTAAAAATTCCCTATAATACAAAACTCTTTGGATACGTAAGAGATGTGAAGTTAGTTAAATATAGATATCTCAAAATTGTCCTATTGAGACATCAGTCGTCTAACTCATCATTTTCAAATTAGAACAATAGAAATCCAGTTTGTATATATCTTCAAAATAATTAAATATTTCTTTACAAAAATCATAATGACACATAAGCAAACAAAATAACGATAGAAATTAGGGGTTTGCTTGAGTCGAGCATTTAAAGAGTTGTTCGAGATTGACTCGATATTGCTCGTGCTCGACTTGAAGATTAACGAGTACGAGTTTAACACAAGCCTAAAATCATGCTCGTTTCTGTAAACGAGTCGAGTCTGATCATTCTTTAGTAACTCGAGCTACCCGTGAACAACTCATTTAACATACTACCTGTAATAGCGTAGTACATAATTATGTATTTCTATTGAAATCTGTACATAGAATATCACCATTAAAAGATCATTGGAATATGAATCATTAATCATTATTGTTGTATGTGACAAATGATCATTAAAGTATTTTGATTATTTAGGAAGTTGTTTTAATTTGAATTATTTTGATAAACGAGCTTAAAACAATACGAGCTCGAATTTTTTCAAATATATACGAATCGAACTCGAGCTCTCTCAAACATATGCGAGTCGAGTTCGAGAAAGTGGACAATTATTCGACCGAACTCGAGCAAACAGGCAGCACTAGCCGAACTTGAACGTCTTACAATTCACATCGACACGACCCAACACCCCAAGTAGAAATAGTCATTGGAGAACACAAAAGTTGAGGAGTTGCAATATATGAATGACAATCTTAATTGAAATAAGTTACACAATAGTAATGAACTTTTTTTACAAAAAGTTCTAAATTTCTGAAATTGATTGTGGAAATGGAGATGCTCTTGCTTACATAGAATGACAGTATTTGAGTCAGCAATTGTTCCACGTGGATCGTTCTCCAAGACTCCATCTGCCACGTTGGTATTGCGAACGAAAAAAACAGCACGAAACACGCTTCCCAGTTTCTTCACAATTTTCACTTCCTAATTTTGATCACAGAGTCCACCATTTCCCTCTATAATTGAAGAAGAATAAAAAGTTGAAACCCTAACTTTTTCTTCTTCTTCTTCATTAAGTGAAAAATGGAATCTGTAGGAGTTCTAATGACATGTCCAATGTCAACTTACTTAGAAGAAGAACTTGAAAAGAGATTGAAGTTATTCAAGTTCTGGAATTTTCCAGAACAGAAACAATTTCTCGAACAAAATTCAAATTCAATCCGAGCAATAGTTGGAACTTCTTCTGCTGGAGCTGATTCAGTTTTAATCGATTCATTGCCTAAATTGGAAATAGTATCAAGTTATAGTGTTGGTTTAGACAAGATTGATTTAGTGAAATGCAAAGAAAAGGGAATTAGGGTTACAAACACTCCTGATGTTTTGACTGAAGATGTTGCTGATTTAGCTATTGGTTTGATTTTAGCTACTTTAAGGAGAATTTGTGAGAGTGATCGTTTTGTAAGAAGTGGGTCATGGAAAAAAGGTGATTTCAAATTGACTACCAAGGTTTGCTCTTGATCTTTATCTTGATCTTGATTGTTAGCCTTATGATTTTTGGGTTTTCTGTTAAATTGTCTATTGCTAAAGGCAAGACTAAACCTTATGATCGTGCCTCGAACCCTTGACCTTTACGGTGGAAGACTAAACCTCTTTACCACTCCAACTTAGGGTTGTTGGTCTTTTACCTATCATATTACTTATTACTAAAGGCAATCTAAGGATATTATAGTACATCACATAGTCAATATCTTTTGAACATGGAAATTGTATAACATATTTCATGAATGATCACATCTCATAAAGAACATGTACTTCCAAAATTGTTTCTCTAGTAAATTTTGTTGAAAAGAATAATTGATCTTAAACCGACTTGGTTTTTATTAAAAATTTGAAATCTGATTTCAGTGTTTCGGCGTGTCATGAGACAAGATACACCTAGGAGTCTTATGTGCGATATGTATATGTAGGTTTTGCCTTATTAGTGATGACCAAGCCAAATCCATATTGTTGTGGTTTTGTTGCCAATGCGGTTTGATACGTATATTTAGTTTCTTTCTCCTAAACCCTCTCAAGATGTTCTCAACACTATGAGATAGTCTAAATTGAGGTTATGCTTTATGCCTTTATCGATGACCCTAAGCAGCGTCGATTAAGTACTACGTTTTACTGGCCAAAAATTCAGTTAAAGGAATGTAGACGGTTACCAGTTGAAGGGCAACGTTCAACGTCTGCTTTGATTGGAAGTTAGAGGGCCGGGTGTCCAATCGTCATGTTCTTGATTGGTAGACCGAGAAAAGATCAGAAGACGACAGTGTGGGTTTGTGCTGGCCAAAGGCACCCTGACGGTCAAATTAGTTCCTCTGAGTTAGTAAAAAACCCAAATAGGATACAGTTAAGGCGGAGAGTGTCGCCCTGATCGTAGCGTATGGAGGTGATGCAACTCGTAGAGGGGCCGAAACGTGCATTCCACTGTCAAGGATGAATGTAAGGGGGGATGATAGACTATAGAGAACTCCCTTTCGAGCTTGTGCTCTAGAAATTCGGCGTCCAGCTTCTGCTTCACAGGAACCCTTTTGTAAGATATCTCGTTGCTGGTTCGTAGGGTAGAGACTCTACGACAATGTCTAAGGCTCTGACCAGCAGGACCATCGGTTGAAAGCTTCAGATTGCGTTGATTAGAGGCTTCGCAAGGATAACGGAGATAGAGTTAGATATATATATATATATATATATATATATATATATATATATATAGAGAGAGAGAGAGAGAGAGAGAGAGAGAGAGCTCAAAGAGAATAGAGAGAGTGGACACATAGTTTGCTAGCCTACGTTGATGTCGAGTGGACAGATACTTTGCTAGCCTACATTGATGTCGAGTGGACACATACTTTGCTAGCCTACATTGATGTCGAGTGGACACATACTCTCTACCATGCATTAATACAGGGTCGTCTGGTGGGGGTGCAGGCAGGAAGCTCGCACTGGGACCCCACCGCAAAGGGCTAAAGGACCCATTTTTATTAAAGTCTTTCTAGCTTAGTTGGTACCAAGAGTGACTTGCATTTAGTCACCTAAGTTCGAACCACCGTGCCTCCAATTCTTTTTGTTTTTCCATTTTAATCAGACCAGCTTCATGAGATTGAGAAAGCAATTGTTATATATAGACCTTTAGTTTAGTTTCTAAAGGCAATTTTTTGAATGGTGTCCCATGAAAGTGTCAAAATTTCATTATTATGATTTTTTGTAATTATAAACTTATAATCCAAGATAGAATAAATATAGATTTTTGCTCATAAGTGACTGGATTTCTTAGACTCGGTTTTCTATATGGAGGAAATTTTGAAGTGAATTTTTTTCCTACAACTACTTTCTTCTGAATACATTTTTTTTTGGTTGAAAGATCTTCTGAATACATTTGGATTCGTTTTTTGGTTATCCATCTATCTACATTTAAATTATCTTGAGTTTTGCTCACTTTTTGCTGGTAACTTTTTATATTATTGGATGAAAGGTCCCAATTCGAATTTGGCACAGGGCCCACAAAACTCTCAGCCACGACACTGCATTAATGTTGCGTGCCCACCTTAGTGGTGGGAAATTGTATAGCTCACAATGTTCGTTCATTATCTGCCAGTAGCAACTATACATTAAATCTCACCCGAACATTTATCTGTTCTTTACTATTTTCTGTAGTTCTCCGGCAAAAGAGTGGGAATTGTTGGTTTGGGAAGAATTGGTAAGGCAATAGCTAAGAGAGCTGATGCTTTTGATTGCCTGATAAGCTATTACTCAAGAACTGAAAAACATGACTCAAAGTACAGGTACCACTCCAACATCTTAGAGTTAGCTGCTAACTGTGATATCCTTGTGGTTGCTTGCCCACTCACTGCAGAGACCCGTCACGTTATAAACCATAAAGTGATGGACACATTGGGCCCAAAGGGAGTCCTCATCAACATCGGACGTGGACCTCTTGTAGATGAGTCTGATCTCGTCTCTGCACTGGTTGAAGGTCGGTTAGGTGGGGCTGGACTCGATGTATTTGAGCACGAGCCTGACGTGCCGGAGCAACTGATTGGGCTCGACAATGTGGTGCTGGTGCCACATATTGGAACTGGTACGTCAGAAACGCGTAAGGCCATGGCAGATCTTGTGATTGGGAACTTGGAGGCTCACTTTCAGAACAAGCCTTTGCTTAGTCCTGTTGTTTGAATAAAAATGGTGTTGCAGGAGAAAATCTGTTCTGCCTGAAAGGAGGAAGCCTGTGATTTTATCCACCACATTAAAAGCCCTTATGAGGTATTGATAGTAACAGTGTATATGTTAGTAAACTACAAGATAATTTCTTTAAAGATAAGGTCCTCTGTGCCACTTAAGTGCTGGACTAAAACTAAAAAACCCATCTTAAGTTGTTTTTTCTGAACTATTAATGGGCCTCTTGCTCTTGTTTTAAATCTGCAGTAAGCAAGAAAGAGGAAATATCTGAAAGTAGCTAAATTTTGTTATACAAAACACAATGTTTTTGCAGATTAGGACAAACTCAACTGTAAATCTCTGCAATTTGTTATTGTTTCTCTCCCCCTTACCGTTTGAATTCGCTGGAGCGTTACAAGTCCTCACTCCATTCCCTTTCTTCCCCTACCTCATTTTTTTCTGCTCCTTCCTTCGAGAAGGTCAGTTACTGTCCGACTATATAAATCTATCGAACACAACCCAATCATTATCTCCTTTCGATTTTCTTCAACTATAACAATATTAGTACATTTCTGTATTTATTTTATGGTTTACAATGGGTTAATTATTTTTAGTGTTTTGAGGTTGTGGTTGTTTCAAGATGGAGAAGAGATGAAGATCAGCTATTTGATATTGAGTTTATAATATTAGAAGTTGAGAAAATTTTCCCCTTCACATTTTAATCTTATTTTCATGTTTAAGATGATGATCAAAATGGGTTGTGAACAGGTAACTTGTTGAAAGTGTCTTCAATAAAAGTTAGATATCTAATCCGGTTTGCGATCGGCGCGTGAAATTGTGGCACTGATCTTCGAGCAAACCGGCGCGTGAAATTATGACACCGATCTTCGAGGCAGGGTTGGTATGCAAAGCAGGGCTCTTGTTATGTCGGTTTGTAGTGTTAGCGATGTTCAGTGTGTTTTGGGAATTAGAAAGAGAGAATCGGTGAGGTGGTGAGTCTGTGGGATTAAAGTTTTAATGACTATATAAATTGAAATCCTGTGATATCTTGATGTCTAATTTTCACGAATCCCTTGTGTAATGTGTTTGTTTATCATAGTGAAAATCATCGCGTCGTTGTTTGCTGTGGAGCAGGTCGAACTAATCGAACTTCGTAAATCTCTTGTATTCTGTGCGATTGTTTATTTCCTATGGCTTTGCTTGGTTTACTTAACTAATAAATGTGAAAAGTTATGAAATTTATGAATTACAAAATCCATGATTGATCATGTGAGAAATTAGAATTTAGTGATTTGGGTTGTTCATTGAAGAATGTTTTGGTTTAAATAGCTAAAACTGGCAGAGGAAAGTTTTCCTGCAACTACGCCAGAGATGGTTATTCTGACGAGCCAGACAAGAGAAGAAGATATGAAGGAGTTATTACAGAAACTAAACCAATCCGGAGAAACTGCTCTTATGTAGTTGTTGAATATGGTTACGTTGATGTGACAGAGGTGATGATCAAGCACTATGATATTTCACTGACCCACATTAGTGCGAGGAATAGTTATGATGCATTTCATGTTGTTGCTAAGCAAGGCGACTTGGGTAACTTACAGACCATTGTTCCTTTTCGCATGTTTGTTGTACAGACCGAGCAAGCACAGTTTGCCCAAGCTTCGAGCAAAGTCTGGACAAAGCTAAGTGATGTGAGAGGCTAGAACACGCCAGAAACCAGCTTTCTATATTCAATTGGCAATTGTCAAAGGATCTGTCAAATCAAGAAAATAGATGATTTATCCTTTTGACAGAAATCAATGCATGGTTCCATCTAAGTCGGTCCCCTATTGCAGCATCGTCTCAGCCGATCGTCATAGTAAGTCAAAGGAACCTATATAAACACACCTGGTTCACCCTTATTAGGGCATCAAAGGTTCTAACTTTTAAGTTTAGATTTTGAATTCAATTTTTAACTGCAAAAACATCATACTGGTTTGAGTGTCATAGATGTTTCTGAGCATTTTTGCAGATTTTGTTCCTTCAAGATACAAAGAGAAGTTCATTGTCGGGGTCGTCGATTCTTCATTGTCTTAACTATATCCTGAAAATCACTTTTAGACATTTAGACGAGTCAATGCAAGCCTTGTGAGGCTTTTACTAATGAATGTTGTGGAGCATCGTAATATTTTTTTCCCACATAATCATGTACCACCATCTTTCAAAAAAAATAAAAATAAAAATAAAAAATGTACCATCATCGAATATAGTTTAGTTCAACAAAAAAAAATCATCGAGTATAGTTACCGAATGAGAATTGCATTTGTAGGAAAGTATAGCGCTACTGGAGGCAAACAGAGGAGTGTGAAAGTATAGCGCTACTGGAGGCAATCAAATGGGCGTCTGAACTCAATATTACCCATCTCCAAATTGAAAGTGATAACTGCAACATCATCAACTATCTTAATAATCAGCAAGACAATATAAATTGGCAATCGAAGAACTACATAGATCAAATCAAATCTTTCAAGGGGAACTTCGTGCAACTCAAATTCCACTATGGCCCGCGAACGATCAATACACAAGTAGATCATTTGGCCAAATGGGGACGGAAAGCTACTGAAAGGCGAACCTGGAACTCCAAAGAGGCAATGATGACGGATCTGAATTTGTGTTTAGTTTGAGTTTTGGTTTTTTGTTCTGTCAGCAAAAAAAAAAAAAAAAAAAAAAAATTGCATTTGTGGGTCTTGCTAAATCTGGTCCATACAATCTTCCCCATACAATCTTCCTAGAGATCCCTAATACGAGAGAAAATGACAGAGATGGTAAGAAGCAAGAACAACTCATGATGATTTATTACCCACCTCACTTGCTGCCGGAAACTGAGGAAACATATTGGCTTGACAAATTGACTTTTCTCTTTCCCACGGGATTCAGTTCTTGAATTCACATTAATTACAGTAAAATCAACTTCTTCGTCAAAATCTCTCTGTTTATTTCATTGTATAACAAACAAAGTAAAATAAAAGTAAACATTTTCCTTAGAATCAGATCCCAATTCTTTCATATTTTGGGGGGTTCTTTTAAAAGCTAAATACCCTTTTGACCTCTAATTAATTTTCTTTTAATACCCCAAACCCACAATTTATTTCATCTAAGAACAAATTCATCTACACTAATTATACCCCAGACCCACAATTCCTCTGAAAGTTCTTTAGATACCCATTTCCCTATAATTAGATCTTGAGAAATCTGCAGATCTAATTTGCTCACTAGATGTTCACTAAAATGTCTACAAGAAAACCCATTTCTAGATTCATTAGTTTTGCTCTTACCCTTTTGCTATTACTGGGTTTTTTCAGTTCTGTTATGGCTTCTGAGTCAGTTACAAATGGTAATGGTGATGATGACTTGGAAGGGTTTGAAGAATTATTAGCATTAGATGAACAAGAAGAAGGGTCTCAAGTCAAATCAGCTGAAGCTGAAGTTTTAACAAAGGCTCAGAGAATTGTTCCTGAACTTAATGGTGAAAGTTACAAAAGGGTTATTGATGGTAATGAGTTTGTTTTGATTCTAGGTTATGCTCCTTGGGATGCTAGAAGTGCAGAATTGATGCCTCAATTTGCAGAAGCTGCTAATATTCTTAACAAGATGGGGAACCCTATATTGTTAGCAAAGATAGATGCAGATAGATACCCAAAAGCAGCTTCTGTTATTGGGATCAAAGGTTTCCCTACTCTACTTCTATTTGTTAATGGAAAATCTCAGGTCTATAATGGTGGATTTACAGCGTAAGCTCCTGAATTTATGTTTATTTTAGTTCTGATCCAGCTCTTGTCCAAATCAAGAACTGATTTTTATGTGTTTCTGGGCTTAATTGTTATATAGGGGTGGAATTGTGTTATGGGCAAGAAAGAAGACTGGTTTTCCTGTTGTTAGACTAAATTCTGTAGCTGAGGCAGAAGATTTTCTTTCGAAGAATCAGATGTTTGTTATTGGTCTCTTTGAGAAATTTAAGGTATGAAACTTTAGGATCATATCTGAAACTGCTAAAATAATTTAATTTTGGTAAAATGAGTTTGATGAGTGTTGTTAAGATTTTGAGGGTATTTCGTTTTTTTAAGGGAATTTAAACATGACGAAAGATACTGCAGTTAGTTCCCCATATAGGCCATCCAACCAATCTGTAAATAGATGTGCAAAACGGATGTGTGTATAGGTTCAAATTGGTGACTTAGGCGATCGCGACATTTCATTCATTTTCTACTGTTGTAATTCTGAAGTATTAATTTGTGGAGACTGGTACCTTCTTGTGGTTTAGCTGATAGTGTGAGTTGAGTCGCTGACCTTAAACCACTGCTTTCAAATGTTCAAATAATTGTTTTATAATGTTGTTAGTGTTAGTTTGACATGGATCCCTAGTTCCTTACGTATTATAACATTTGTGGTTTTCTTTTCCCAATTCTTTGCTTTCAATTGGTGTCACTATTATATATATAGACCTAACTCCTTTGCGGGGAGTTGCCTCTTTTTATATCCGCATGGCAGATTTGTATTCGTGAAGCAAAAGACTTATTGTTGGATAGAGATTTAGTGAACCAGGTGTTCTTACTCTGTATATGCTTTCTCTTACTTCACGATCCCTTTGAAAATGAGAGTGGATGCAAAATAAAGCCGGGTGTTTGCAGTTGAACTGTAGGATCAATGGTTTAATAATTGGACTCGTAACCAAGTTAACGACGGGTGTTTGTCACTTTGTTTTACAAAATAAAGCCGCTAACTAAATTGTTATAGAACATGTTTCTGAGTCTTTGACAATGAAATTCGCAAACTAACTATTTGGTGGAGAGCGTATGAAATGTAGGATTGTAGGCTTGTGTATATCAGTTCATAGTTTTTCCATCAACTTGCGTGTGCTGTGTTCTAAATTTTCAAGTCCGATCGCAGTATCACCACTATAAGTGAAAATTGACAATTATCCGTTATTCTTTTTCAATTTACAACATTATTGATGGATACAGTATTAAAGTTGTATTAATTGATAATGATCTACAGGGAAGTGAGTATGAGGAATTTGCAAAAGCAGCCATTGCTGACAATGAAATCCAATTTGCTGAAGCTAGCAACACAGAAGTTGCTAAGGTTCTTTATCCAGATATTAAATCTGAAAGTTGCTTCCTTGGCCTTGTCAAAAGTGAACCAGAAACACACGTGACATTTGGTAAATTGTCAAACTCATACATTAGTTAGCTACTTGGACTCGCTGAGTATCTAATTACATAAAGCAATTTTGTACCTTGAAATTATATTAATTGTCTCATCATAATCTATTTGTGGACTGTGCAGACGATACCTTCACCAAGGATAAGATACTGCAGTTTCTGGAGTATAACAAGTTTCCTTTAGTTACTAGGCTAACTGAACTGAATTCCGCCAGTGTCTACGCTAGCCCTGTTAAACTCCAGGTTAATATCAATTGAATATAGTGTCTCCTTATTCCTGCTTTTATTTACGGAATTTGTATATGTCATCGCAAAACATACCTTACCAATTACCTTCCCATTTTCATTATTCTCTTTTTAAGTCATCCTCTTAGTAGTTAATTTTCTTTTGGAAAAATAAAACCAAAAAGATTATCAGATAGAGATAGAATCCTCCCCAGGAGATGTTAACGACAATCATGAACTACGTCACAGCATGTCTATGTGGTTTCTTAAACAACTACAATATTTTGAAGACTGGTATTAGTTCATCAAACATTGCGAGATTGTAAGTAATGTTCCGCAAGTAAAAGAACTGAAAACAAGAAGACTTACTCAAATGCATCTACTACAAAATTAGGCACGGTCGTGGAGCAAATATTTACTGATTGTGACCAACATTTTTTCAGATTTTTGTGTTTGCAGAGGCTGATGACTTGAAGAACCTTCTTGGTTCTCTTCAAGATGTTGCAAGAAAGTTCAAATCTAAGGTACTTTTGTTGAACCATTAAGATGACATTGTTCAACTGCTATGCTTTAATATGAGCCTGACAATTTCGAGATCACTTGTTTGGCTGTAGGTATTCTTTGTGTATGTAGACATCAAAGAAGATAACCTTGCAAAACCCTTTTTGACTTTGTTTGGTCTCGAAGATTCAGAGAAGCCAGTAGTGAGTATTTTTCATCTTCTGTTAAAGTCTATCTGGTAAATTTCATTGTTCATTACCTCCAGCATCTTGATCAATTCACTATGTTTCTATGTGTGCCTCATAGATAACCGCTTTTGATAACAAAGTCAACTCAAAGTACTTGCTGGAGTCAGATCCCACGCCACAAAATCTGGAGGTAATATTTCAAACTTAATTTGATTTTTACCACATAAGAAATCTCATTGTGCAAATCTGAGTTGGTTCTTGTGTGAATCTTGTAGGAGTTTTGCTTGGGTCTTTTGCATGGTACCCTGCAAACATACTACAAATCAGAACCGATACCAAATAACGTAAGTAACCCGCAATTTTCTTCTAATTTTAGTACTTTAAGAGTCCCAAAGCAAATTTAATTTAGCATCTGCAAGATAGTTCTCTATTCTCCACAGTGGGGTACCTACTATATATATATATATACTATATATATATCTGAAAAAGCTTATCTATTATGTGCCCATGCTGTCTCTTAGAGTCAAAGCTTCTTTGGCTTCGGGTTGGTTAAGTGATGTCCAAAATAATGAATTTGTGCATTACCGAGGAACATATATTCAGATTTCAGACGCCTAACTTATCTGTAGCACATCTCGACAATAATTTGTTCTTTACCATTTTCCATTATGCCTGCCCTATTCTGGAAGAAGAATTGGGACCATTATGTCAATTTCCTTTCTCTAGCTAGTTTATCTTCGACTTCTAGTTACTTCATTCACCGTTAATGAGGATATGATTATTTCTTTGTTGTTTCAGAAAGGAAATAAGGGTTTGTATTTTCTAACATTTATGATTAGATTGTTCAAATGATAATTGCAGGAGGATGCAATTGTCAAGAAAATTGTAGGAAGGACATTCAATGACTTGGTTTTGAACAGTCCTCAAAATGTTCTCCTCGAGGTCTGTTTTATGAATGTATATTTGTTTACTCTGCGAATCATGAATTTATAGAACTAAAGTGGCTTTTCTTTTAATGGTTAGGTACATGCACCATGGTGCTTCGACTGTGAGACCACGAGCAAGCAAATCGAAAAGCTGGCTAAGCATTTCAAAGGGATGGATAATCTAATTATAGCAAGAATAGATTCTTCTTCGAATGAGCATCCAAAATTAGAGGTATTCCCAACTATTACTATATATAGTTATTTCCATGATTACGGATTTTGAAGAGCGGTTACTGCATCGCTTATGTATGAGCCTGAGTTGAACCCATTATCAAGAAAGATAATTGAACATTTAGTGCATCGTTTAAATTTGAGAGAGACGGTGGTGACAACTGACAATAAAAAGAGGATTGTCTTTCTAATAATTTTTTGTCATACTTTTACCGTTTGTGCAGATAAGTGATCTCCCTATGCTTTTGTTTTACCCATCAAGTGATAAACCAAACCCGGTAACAATACTATTATTGTATCTACCCACTTTATTCCTTTCATTTTCACTTCGCTTTCGACTTCTAAACTCCATTAACATGCAGGTTAAGCTATCTGCTAAGTTGAGCGTGAAGGATTTGGCTAAATTCATCAACAAAAATGTCAAAACGGCAAAAGATAGTCAGGAACCAATACTCAAAGACGAACTATAGACAAAACTATACACTATGAACTTGAACCAGCATCTAAGTTCGTTGCTCCCGTTCTGACAAGAACTGATAAGTACATTGATAGAAACTTAGGAATGAACCATGTCTCTTAAAATTTTGTTTCTAATATTTTGTAGAACAGAAAGTGGATGTTCTTCCTATAAAAGTTATGCTTCAATTAGTTCCTATTTTACTCTCTAGTTGCTACTTTGTCTATAATAGTAGTCAGTAGATGATGAATATTTCCCGGTTTGGGTTGAAACTATTATGTTACCTTGATGTGAAAACTTCGCTTTTCGGGAGCCAAGATTTGATACTTGTACTTGAGTCTGAAAGAGTGATCGAGAAGTAGCGATCGAGCTATTTTGAACGAGCGATCTTGTGATCTCGAATCTATTTGTTATTCGCTTACTTGCAGGTGAAACTTATATTAGTTCTTGAGGCCAGCGTTGAATTTCCTACGCCCCAAATATAGATATATAGTATCAGAGTGCTTTATGTATATACTTAAGTGGGGGTTTCTTTACCATTAGATTTAGAGATCATTTCAGGTCCAGAGATGGAAGCTCGCAAATGCAACAAAATCCAATGAATACAGATCACAAGGTTTGCCCTTTTAGTATTTTTGTTAAAGTATTTTATTCGAAATTGCAGACCCTAGATGTGACTACTTCGTCTGTTTAACCCTCATTTATTTTAACAACATCTATTCATTCATAGTCATGTTGCTTACTTTGATGTTGTGGTGTGAGATGTTACAAGATGGGAAACAAAAGAGTTGATGTGTTTCGTTTCTTCTCATCACGGAGGCAAAGAGTGTGAGCACTAGAGTTGAGTTTCATATTTACATGTACAAAAGTTAAGGATACAAGAGAAGTGGCTGTTTGGAGTATCTCTCTAATGTAGCCATTCGCAGTCCAGTGAGCAGAATAAGTCGTCTTCTTAAGAGAAGTGATAGAGTTTCTTTCCAAAATGACATGAGAAGCTCCATGGTTCTTGGCCCAAAAAAGTTTTGAGCCAGGCTGATCTGCTTTCCCCTTCATCAACTGTCCTGAAGTGGGGCAGTTGCCCTTCTTATGCCATTTTCATACCTGCAAAGTCATGTACCATGAATGAAATCGACCAGACTTCTGTAATTGATTTAAAAGAAGAATCAAACTTTACTTTTATGTATCCAAGAGGTGGAGGATTCCAGTGGGGTGTGTAGCCACTGCAGTGTACTACTCATTTGCTTCGCGGGAAACACTTTGCATTATATATCTATATAATCTTCTATTTGATTGCAGAATGATTTTGTGGAAGTTGGCACAGAACATACTGCCACCAGATTCTTTCATTCCATAATAGCTATTACGTCTCCATAAACATACAAACCAAGCACAAAAACATAATGTTGAACACCAATTTCTGAATCAACTAACCGTTCTTTATTTATCTATAGGAATGTATGAAGTCATTTTGATGCAATCCTAGGGTTTAGAAATGTAAAGATAACAATGGGAGTAAAGCAGAACTTCAACAACTAGTAAAACTATATTGATCGCAAAATAAACAAACAAAAGTAGTAATCAAGTTAGCTTCAGGTAACAATCAATAAGTCTTAGCACTCACAACCTCATTACTGAACAACGACTCCTAAACGTAACCAAGTTAGGACAAACACGAGACAACAATACTAGGGTAAACAACAAGTACTAACATGAGGAATCATCAAGAGGAAGAGTATGAAATTCAGAGAGTAGAAAGAGAAATTGAGAGAAAAGAAAGGTACTTAGAGAGAAGAAGAGAATAGAACTAGAGCAGAGAAAGAAATCAGATGAGAGAGAGAGAGAGAGAGAGAGAGAGAGAGAGAGAGAGAGAGAGAGTGGGAGAGTTAGAAAGGGAGAGGAACGAACCTGGGAGGATTAAGGAGAGGAAGAAGAAGACTTGAGAAGAAGGATATAAGAGCTCCTGGGGCGTGGATGAGATTTTGAAGGCTCTGTGCCAAATTTCAAAGAGGCCCCTTATACGAAAATAAAACTAAAATATATCGAACTAAAAAACAAAAACTAATAGAAAATAAACAAAAAAACACTACAACCTTTGCACTTTTTTTGACTTTTTGAAATAATTTTCACTTGAATTTTTCGTTGCATTTTTTGAAGAAAAATCACCAATCAAATCCTCGTAATCAATTTGATCCAAAAATTAACTTTCGATGGTGAGAAGAGATAATCTTGACTCACCTATATATATAAAAATATACTAAATTAGGACAAATTTGTCAACAAAACATAATATATGTTGTTTATTGTGTATCAAAAGTTGAGATAATTTTAAATAAGTGAATAATAAATAATATAAATTTAGAAGAAAAAAAAATTAATAAAATTGGGGAAACAAAATGAGTAGAAAACATCGTCGGGAGGTTGAAAATCTCGGAGATGATGTTTTCTTCCTCTTGTTTCTCTCTATATACTGAACTTTGCAATTTAGATTTGGTATAGATTGTGATTGGGTAGTACCATAGAAGAGAGAAAAAAAGAAAGTGAAAAGAAGAATAAGTTTGATATTGTTATGGAAATCAGTAGATATTATCTATTTATAAATGTAAATTCGGATTAGAGAGAGAAACTCAAAAAACTTAAAAAACGTGGTGGTAGCCTAATTAATAGGCTTGCAATTCCTTAGTCAAGACTTGAACAATAATAATAGAGCAATTGTACTGTTGGAGAGAGGAAATCATTAAAATTTCACTTCCTTTCTTTACTCACGGGTTCCACGACTCCCACCCATACAAGGTAAAAACAACTTTTTTCTTGTTCTAAGAAAGTGCTATATTTGGTGAGTTGGAGACTATAGCCACTTGCTGGATATTTTTTTTGACCACTGAATAATATTATGGTCCCTGGGTAAAGTTGGGCTCTGTGTCATCGCACCGGTGGCACCACTTTACCCTCGACTCTGTATAGCTGAATACTCTTCGTTGTGATCCCCCTTTTGTGAAGATTGCGGTGGTATTTATGGAGTAGGGAGTTTGCTGCCCAAGTCTCTAGAAAGAGGCAGTTTGCTACCAAGTCTCTATAAAGAGGCAACTTGCTGCCAAGACTCTAGAAGCTTATTCCTTGTTGTGCAAGTAGCTTCTTGTTGTCAAAATTCTAGAGATTTTTAGCCGTTGTCCGAAGTTAGACAAAAATAATTCCTAACCATTCTAAATACCACATAAGCGCCAAAACTAACATAACTAACTATTACACACACACACACACACCACATGACTTATCCCTAGGCTACATCAACTTCACGTATGTGGGAAGAACTCGAATTCGTCGAGAATGCCTCTAATAGTCTCTAAAACAAATCTTCACGACGATGTTTTAACTCTTTCTCATCAATTCATGAACACTCGGGTAATGCCTATATTTCCATCAAACAAGATACCTCTTTTGTATTCCTCCTCGAGTCTTGGTAGTCTTCACGTCCACAACATCTTCAATAAGATCTTTACTCTTAGTAGCATTGACAGAAGAAACTGCAGGTACATGTGTTACCTCTGGTGAATCCTCATTAAACATTGATATATCTGAAACATTAAAAACTGGAGACGTTGCCACATCCTTTGGCATGTCCAAAAGATATGCATTGTCATCTACCTTTTTGAATACGATATCACTCTTACTCAACTTGTTATATGACCCCACATGAAGTCTTTCCCGCTTAAATAAACCATACTCAAATCTCTAACTGAAAAAGAATTCCCTGCGATTTTTATCGGCTGCCTCCTTGTATGTTGAATTGAAAACTCGCAATTTCTCAAGCATTTCTTGTTGCACACTCCTTATATGATCAATAATATTGTCTGCTTCAGGACTATCTTGACCATGATATGGAACTGTGGAACGATCAAGGATATGTGGAATGGAAAAATCATAAACAGTTTCAGAAAGAGTCTTTCTTGTTCTTCAATTAGGAGAGTTATTATAGGCCAATTCAGCTTGCGGTAGAGCTAAGTCCCACTGATGTGGCCTTTCACCAGCTAAGCATCTTAGCAGATTGCCAAGGCAGCGATTCATTACTTCAGTTTGCCCATCTGTTTGAGGCTGATAAACACTACTAAATTGAAGATTTGCCCCAAGTTTACCCCATAAAGATCTCCAAAAATGACTCATGAATCTGGTATCACTATCTGACGTGAATGTTTTGGGAATGCAATGCAACCTAACTATTTACCTAACAAACAATTGAGCTATATGAGATGCATCTGATGTTTTATGACATTCAATGAAATGAGCCATCTCAGAGAATCAACGGCTAATTGCATATCTCAATGCAATCGTGTTTACCCGCGTTAGTGGTCATTTTTATGGTCATGATCTTATGCGCTTCATTCTCATATTTCTTGTTGATCATAGGAGCATTTCTTACTTGTTTTGCTTCTGAGACATGGTTTGTTCCAAGTTTGGGGATGGCGACGAGCTCGACATCAACTTGGAACCTGTTCATACACGAGTCTCGGTAGTATTATCTTTTATCTCTTCCGGCTATGGTAATATCTTTCCATTCTTCTCTTTAAATTAATATGACTTAACTTTTGGTGAGTATATGATTGAAACATTGAGGACAATGTTAGTTTTAAGTTTGGGGATGGGGTATGACTTTTAGCCATGACCATAGGGTTTCAAAAGACAAGAGAGTTCAATAATTCGACCATATTTGAAAATTTTTTGGGTAGATTTGATATGACTTTAGTGGTATGCTTAAGTATGTGGATGCATGTGTTTCAGTTTTGGTGAATGTTATACATGTTCTTAGTCTTTTTCATGAATGTCGAGTCCTTTAGCGTTTGTTGTCTAATCATGTGAGTAGCATCCTAAGGAAGAAGAAACATTTCTGAGGGACCTATACTAGTCATTAGTGGAGACTTAAACCCATGTGAGATATTTGAGCCTTTATATTGTTTTCGAGTGTACTCTTCTGCGCTAACTCTGAGTAGAATGAAGAGCTACTCAACCTCGTAACTTTTAAAAGAGCTTAGACGATCTCATGAGCTCAACTTTCTTAGCCACTAGGAGTGACATCAGGATAGCGACCTTACTCTTGTAGTCCATGAAACCCGATAATTGTGTCAACTTTAGGTAGATGGATACTCCACCACCTATTCATCATCTTATTCCCGAGAATGAAGGCATGATAGTTATATAAAGAAGAATGTGAAAGCAAAGTGCGAAAGAAGAAAAAGTTGTTTGTTGAGAATACTAGTGTTAGTATTTGTTTGTTATGAAAAAAAAAAAGTGAAAAAAAAAGTGAAAAAAAAGAAAAAAAAAAAGAAAAAAAAGGAGTTTATGTGTTATTTTATGCTTTTGATGTGTAAGTGTTGTGGGAAATAAAGTGTTCAAAGCAAAAAGCTAAGTTTAGTAGTTATTTGAGCGTTCTTTTTATTGAAGACGTCGACATTCTCGGGATTTCACTACTTTCATCTCATTACTTGTATCCGTTGACCTTTAGGA
>BEHA01000981.1:524638-536015 GCA_002897215.1 Eschscholzia californica subsp. californica | reverse complement strand
CCTAGAAATTAACAACTATGGTAGCTAAGATGACCCTAGAATTAATCAAGATAACTTAAAATAACCATAGAATGCTCAAGGAAGTGATGGAAAAGCAAGAAAAACACAAATGGCCCGAGCAAAAGTGAGAAAAAATCAATTTGGCCCGGCCAAAACACTTCTGGCACGGGCCAGCACGTTCTGTCCCATGCTGTGCACGTTCTGTCCCATGCTGTGCACGTTCCGTCCCATGCTGTGCACGTTCCTGGCCTGTGCTTCCAATGCCCAGCAGGTGTTTGATGAAATGCGTCAGGGAACTCCGTGCTCCAGATGCGCTCCGTCCCTACTAAGCACGGCCCTTCCTATGTTCTGGCCTATGTTTGGCGTGCTCCTGGTCCGCACTTCCGACGCGCACAAGCTGTTTGATGAAATGCTCGAGGGGAACCTCCGTGCTCCAACGTCTCCGTCCCGTGCCAAGCTCGACCTCCACTAGATTGGCTCAAGAAGCTTTTGGCCGTGCTCCAAGAAGCTTCTAGCTCGAGCACCCAATGCACACCAACTGTTTGACAAAATGCCCGAGCGACTCCCAGGTGCTGCTCCTTCACTCCAAGCTCGTTTCTCCTTGCTTTTTCCTTGCTTGGCCGGACCAATGGAGTTCTTGGCCGGGCTAAAGGCTCCTAGGTCCGGCCAAGTCCTTCCTTCTCTCTCTCTTGTTCTTTTTTAGCTCAAAACCCTAGTTTCTCCTCTCTTTCCTCTCTCTCTCTCTTTTCCAATGTAGCAGATGATGAATAGAGACCAAGTTAGGGTATTATATTTCTATTTTTATCAAAAGACCATTTTGCCCTTCCTTAGTAGTTAGCTCCTCATTTTGATTTCTTCAAGCTATTTTGACTTCTTCTTTGACTCTATTTAGCTCTAGCTTGACCCATAGACTCTATAACTTGACCCCAAGGTTGCAAAATGCCTATTTTGCCCTTATCTCATAACTTTTTCATTTCTTATCCTTTTCATCTCTAGTCTTCACCAAAGTGGTCATCGTGCTCCCGAGACTTCATAGACTTTCTTAAACCATATTTTGACCCTCTTAGGTGTAAAATGACCAAAATACCCTTGGTGAGTTTTTCTCTCCTTACTTCATCTTTGCTCCTTAGGCTTTAGGGACTTCTCATTGGGTTCTTGTAAGCGCTCTTGACTCTTATAGGACCTCCTTGGCTCATTTCTTTGGATAACTCCTTAGAAAGTACCTAATCAAGAAAAATCGATTAACTTATTAGAATAACACCTCGAAATGGACTAACTCGTCCAAGTTAAAGGACTCAAATGTGACATTTTCATGTCACATCATCTATCTCATAAACAGATTGCCTACTCCAGTACTTCATGACATCTCTCCTCTTGAAGCTTTATTTCACACAAAACCAGACTACAACTATCTCAAAATCTTTGGATGTGGCTGCTATCCTTGCCTTCGACCCTATAATAAACACAAATTAGACTTTAGAAGTTCTTGTCACATTTTCCTTGGGTATAGTCCTAAGCATAAGGGTTATAGATGTCTTAATCCTATCAATCATCATATTGTCATCTCCTCTAATGTGGTGTTTGATGAATCCCTTTTTCCCTATCAATCACTTATCACTCCTTCTCAATCTTTCTCACCTTCCACCTCAATTCCATTCTCCCCTCCTCTTATTCCATCTTCTCCTCCTATCACATCTTCTCCTCCTATCACATCTTCTCCTCTTATTCCATCTTCTCCTCCTATCACATCTTCTTCTCCTATCACATCTTCTCCTCTTATTCCATCTTCTCCTCCTATCACATCTTCTCCTCCTATTCCATCCTCTTCTCATATTCCATCTTCTATTCCTCCTGTTTTGAACTCTCATCCTATGATAACCAGGGCCAAAGATGGTATTCGAAAACCAAAAGCTTATACTGTTTCTCTTCCACCAAATGACATTACTCCAACTACATATCTCCAAGCTTCTAAAGATCCCAAATGGAGATCAGCCATGTCTGAGGAGATCAATGCTCTAATTCAGAATGGTACTTGGGAACTTATTCCCTCTTCTTCTACTATGAATGTTATTGGCTGTAAATGGGTATTTAGAATCAAGAAAAATGCTGATGGTTCTATTTCTAGATACAAAGCTCGATTAGTTGCTAAGGGCTTCAATCAAGTTGAGGGTATAGATTATGAGGAGACATTCAGTCCAGTCATCAAACCTGTCTCTATTAGAATTATACTTTCTTTGGCTGTCTCAAAAGGGTGGGTTCTTAGACAACTTGATATCAAAAATGCCTTTCTTAATGGCTTTCTCAAGGAAGAGGTTTATATGAGCCAACCTCCTGGTTTCATTGATTCAGATAAACCCACTCATGTCTGCAAGCTACAAAGATCACTCTATGGTCTCAAACAAGCTCCTCGAGCTTGGTTTGAGAGATTAAGCTCTTATCTTCTAAGTCAAGGTTTCATGGCTTCTCAAACTGATACCTCTTTGTTTTATAGCATCTCTTCTACTTCTGTTCTTTATATTCTCATCTATGTTGATGATATCATCATCACTGGGAGTGACTCTTCTTTGGTTCAATCTACTATTTCTTCTCTCTCTCAAGAATTTGCTATCTCTGATTTAGGTTCTCTCAATTTCTTTCTTGGAATTGAGGTGACACCTAATTCAGATGGTCTTCTTCTCTCTCAAAAGCAATATATCTCCAACCTTCTTCTCAAAACAAAGATGAATGATGCCAAGTCTGTCTCCACTCCAATGGCTCCTTCCACAATTCTAAAGTTGGATGAGGGTGATCCTTTAAGTGACTCAGACATCACTCTATATAGAAGCACAGTGGGTGCCTTACAGTATGCTACTATTACCAGACCAGATATTTCGTATGCTGTCAACAAAGTTTGTCAATTTCTTAAACAACCTACTCAAGATCATTGGAGTGCAGTTAAACGTATATTAAGATATCTCAAGAACACCATTGACTATTGTTTTACCATTCATAAGTCATCTCTTACTCTTAATGGTTTCTCGGATTGCAACCTCCAAGCCTTTTCAGATGCTGATTGGGCAGGATGTCCAGATGATAGAAAGTCCACTGGTGGCATTCTCATTTTCATGGGCTCTAATTTGATTTCATGGTGTTCTAAGAAGCAGGGAACAGTTGCTCGTTCTAGCACTGAGGCTGAGTACAAGGCAATTGCAGATGCTACCTCTGAGCTTCTTTGGATTCAATCCCTTTTCGATGAATTAACAATTCAATCAAGTTCTTCCCCAATACTTTGGTGTGACAATCTAGGGGCTACTTATCTCACAGCCAATCCAATATTTCATAGTCGCATGAAGCATGTTGAAATAGCTTATCATTTTGTGCGTGACATGGTGAAGAATCATAAGCTTCAGGTGCGACACATCTCTACCCATGATCAACTTGCTGACATCCTCACCAAGCCTCTCTCCATTACTCGATTTGCTGCCCTAAGATCCAAACTCAACATCTCTCCACCCATGTTGAGTTTGCAGGGGGATGTTAAGGATAAGTAATTATTCTCGGTTATAACCTAGTTAGATTAGCTTAATCAAGATTAGTTAGTAAAGTTGTTATGAAACTGTTAGAGTTAGTTAAGAAGGGTTTTAGAGTTAGTTAAGAAAAGAGTTAGTTATAACTAACTCTTTCTCTCTCTCTCTCTCTACTTTCTGTTTCTCTTTCTGTTTCTTTCTCTCTCTTAATCTCTATTTAAACTCAAGAGTTGAATTGTAATGGTTAATGTTAATTGAATGAAATCGAAATCAATTCTCTCTTCTTCTTCTTTTCTAACATTCTAGTTAAGAAGGTACCTGACCCATCACTAAAACTAATCACAACAAATACATTCTACTTATAGCTAGATCAACTCCGCTAATGAAGATCGGAAGAAATCAACTTTTATCAAGACGCTTAATCACGTGTTACTCAAAGTGACACTACCTCAGAAAAATGACTAGAATGGAAAACAACCGAGCAACCACGAAAATTCAGATAAAATTAAGACCAATAAATAAAAAGTCTAAAAACGTCAGTTGTAAAGATCAAAAAAATTTCGGCTTTTCATGTGAGGTATAAGAAAACATAAATACAAGTATTTCATATGATCACATCTTCTTTCCTGTTTCAAACTATTTCTTGTGTCCTAGAAGTCTATATAATATTTTGATTCAGTAATTACCTTTTGCTGCAAAGGTTTGATTGCATATTTCCCCTCATACTAACACATTCTGTTATAAATACATTAACTTTTCATTTGTCATTTTTTCCCCTTGTATTGACTCTTTCATAACGATTAATAATGTCAATGTTCTTTTGGGTGTAAATGTCAATGCTTCGCTTCATCGTTATCATTATATTCACATCATTTTCCTGATTTTACAACCGACCAAAAGAAGTTTCCACCAAAACCTAAATTTCATTCCATGATCAAGACATCCATATTCCACACATTCACCTTGTTGCCTGCGTGATATAATGTATAAGAGTTCATGGAACACTAGAAATTCTTAATTGCCCACCAAGAAAATGTTGGAGAGGTTCTTCAAGAACTTTATAAGCCAAAAATAACACAAAATATTTACCAAAATCTTCTTTACCCTCCAACTTTACAACAACTAAATTACTATCAGGTCAAGAATGCAAGAGAAAAACAAAGTCAATGACAAGTACAAGGAACCCAAACATAACATAACCTGCTAACTATAAGTTATTACTCAACAGAATTAGCACATATATTGCACATGAAACCTCCCACCAACTTCATACTACTCCAGAGGGAAGACGAAGTACAAGCTGTCCACCAACAACGCTGCAACAATACCAAATCCCTTGTTAGAGACGCATCAAAAATTTATGTTCGTCAAAAATCAATGTTGCTCACTACTGACCTTTTAACGTAATAGTAACAAAAATCGGCAAGAATGAAAGTTTGAACTATCTCTGAGAGAAGAACCATAGATGGCCACAGCCCGTAACCTAATGCTGTTAGCAACCGTCCTCGTGTGTCCAATACCTGTACAAGTATTAGTACTAGATAAGTATATCGCAGTATCCTGACAGGGTTAAAACAGGAAATGACTATGACAGAAGTTTATAATTAGAAACAAACAGTTCTAAAGACTTGTATCCTGAGGGTATTCTATATAATTTTAACTTTACTTTCTCGATTAGAATGAAATATGTAAGCACGGCAGGATAAATTAACAATCTGACTCTAGATGTTTTTTCACAATAATGTCAGACTCATAAGAGTTTCAGGGATCCACACTAGAAAATGGTTTTCAAACTAAACTTGAGACCGATCTTATTTTACTTCAGTAAGACCTTGCAGTTACTTGAACCCATCAATTTGAAAACCAAGCCAATGTTCAAAACAAGGGTCTACAACCACTTGGGCCATATTTGGTGCAAGAGAATGGAAAATGCGAATGCGATTAGGAATTGCATTCCAGAATGGTGTTTGGTACATGGGAATGAATCAGGAACCCATTCCTCCTCAAGGGGGGAGCCCCATGTGTTTGTGATTTCTTTTCCTTTAGAATAGTCAATCAGACAAAATCAACCTCTACAAATTTATTCCTGACTAAACCAAACAATATAGTAAGGCATTGCAATTATTATGGGACTGTCATTCATGGTAATTGCACTTATTCCCCGCACGCCAAACATGACCTTAGAGTTTTCCTCCATGTTGCTAAACGCAGTGATGGGCTGATGCCATTTATGGCACAGTGCGCATTGGTGGTAAGTATGGCACAGTAGGCATTGATGGCACAATAGAGTCTTATACAATCTGAAAAATGCTATAGAGATGCGCAATCAAACCTGCAGGACCCAATGGGCACAGCTCAAGAACCTCGCAACGCCAAGTGCAAATACATAATGAGCAGTAAATGGCTCAACAATCTGAAAACATTATTAAAAGTTGGTTATGGGAAAATATATATTATTCGATCATTTTGACGTGTTCTCTTAGTTAAAATTCTATAGCTCGTACCTTCGTGTTTTGCATCACACGCAACTGAGGTAGGACAGAAACAGCTTCAAGATATACACAGAAGGCCCAGCATACTCTGTTTATCATATGATGTGATGTTGATGGATGAACGAAAAGAGCTAGCAAAGCACACGGTACAGCCTACAGAAGAAAATAGAAAACTGAGACACATTATTAGGCATTAGCATATCTACAGGGCAGTATGGGGATACTACTCCACAAATGGGGCGATCACAAAGAACAATAAGATTTAGAATTGGAAGTAACCCAACCAGCAGTAAAAGAAACAAGTAAGCCGTGTTGCCAAATAAACCACCTAACATACCAAGTGAGCTTTTTATGGATAACATGTAGATTAAAAGAAAGAAACAAGTCCAGAAATGTGTCAAACCAATTTAAAAGCTACACTATTCTCAGTTGCGTACTTGCATGATAACAAGAGATATATTTTCACTGTCCAACATTCATTTTACTGTTCAAGAAAATATAGGAGGAATAAAATCATACATAAATTGAATACAATTTACCACAAAGGTATCAAGTCCACCAAATTCCTAGGAAGGGTAGATCCCGTCATCTCTCCATAAATACTATACATTCATGAATCATGAGTTTTCATGTGGTAGTTGGGTCTATTTGGAAGGGCTAAATAGTGGGATTTGGACTACCTTAGGTTCATTGTCTTTTCGTTATTCACTTTTGGGGTACTCAGTGGCTCTTTTGGTGTCGTATAAGGATTTTACTCTAGGCTTTCATTTCAACCTTGTGAGACCAGGTGTTTAGTTTTTGCCTTCTTTTCTGTTTTCTCTTTCGGTTTTGCTCGTTTACATGGTCTTTATGTTTGTAGATATTTAATATCATCAATCAAATTATTCCTCTCTTTCTTCACAAAAAGAAAAAGACATCATATGTTCTCCATGCCCATGCATTTGCAGAAAGCAGGGAGATATTATGGCTACCAGCAAAGTAAATCATGAACACTGGGTCTTTCTTCACTCCTTTCCGCAAAGAAAAGAAAGACCAACACAAGAGGGAGATACATCAGAGAGCGCAGAAGTTCAACCTAGTATAATTAGTTACTGAAAAATAACATACGCAAATTTTCTTAAAATCCAAATAAATAGGAGTTGGACAAAGTAGATGACAGAAAACTTACGACATAATAAATTGGGAAGTTGTCTTTATCCTCCATATAACTAGATCTCAATTTAAAACGTATCATATAGATAACCCATAGAGTTGTCCCCAGTGTAGCTGAATCCAACAGAGTATGTATATCATATTCCATAACGAAACTACAGTACAATCTGACCGCTAAAAACATGGCTGTTAATTCCTGTGACTTGAGTGAAAGTCCTGCAAAGAGTTCAAAGCAATAAGTAAACGGATTCACTATGGACACTATTCCAGAAACTTGCACCATCATAAACTTCAAAGAAAGCAACTACCCAGTAAGCCATAAGCAATATCAAAAACCTTATAGTACTAAATAAGGAAGGTAATACTGAAAATGGAGCTACGTATACAAGTCATCAATAACCCGGCATCCAGAAGAAGAGCTTGGCACAGGTCATAAGTATGAGTAGCATCATAAGTTTCTTTCTTCAAATAACTTCATCCTATATTTTCTGTTACATAGTGCATCATTTTATGATCTTAAATGAACCCAGTGTAGCTATTTGTTTTGAGGACAGAGGAAAAACATTGACCCTCATCAACTAATCATGCACCAAAAGAGATGTTCCTCGATCTGGTATTACAGTACTTTTGGGTTCCAAACCATTAACCTAATACTGGTTTTCTAAAAAACTAACAGAGAAGTATCCGAACTTCCTAAGCACTTGAAAGTTTAAATATAGAACACCCGAAAGGCAAATTCAAGTGCCAACCTTCTATAGCAAAGATTTCTAATATAGTTGCATCTTGAGTAAGAAACAACCATAAAAAGCAAGTACCGCCACATGTGACAATTACAACAAAAAATGATCGAACGCTAATGCATAAAAACATAATTTCCATATGGGTACGCATTTTTTTTTACCGACGAAATTGAACCACCGCATGGAATCCAGTATTTACTCAATTACAGTTAAATGACTCTTTCCAGCACCCAATTGTTCACAAACATGTCTACTATGCTATATAAATAGATGGCAACACTTGTAGAAGAAAATCACACAAACCTAAACCATTATACTCCTAAATCAAGGTAGAGCATAAAATAGAATGAATAATTCTCTGTTGATGTCTAATGACATAAGTCCATAAGAAATCCAAAGGAAGAGAGGCATGCGATCTTGTTTATAAATGGAAAACAATCAACTCATGCGGCCAACAAAAGGAGAAAACAGATCTGTATCAGTTATTTACCAATATTCAAATAAAGTAGCAATTTAGGCATAAAACATGGAAATTACTCCCTAGTTCAGACTCCAGAAGTTGAAAACCCTTAATTGATCCATCTCAAAGAATGAAAAAATCAATCAAATTGCCTAAATCATTAAAATAGAACTAAGGAAGATCATTAGTAGCCCTAACCTAAGGAAGATTAAATCTGAAAATGAGGAAAATTGGGAAATTACCGGCACAAGTTTTCTCCTTCATAAGCTTATAAATAAGAACACAGATACCAATAGAGTGAACGGCTTCTGCTGCTACAAAAAGGTTATCGTGATCATTAACGATGAATCTAAGGAAAACAAGAGCAGCCATGCCGGATATGACTGCTAAAAAGGCCTTCACCTTCGGTGGTTGCCTCCTTACCCATGTTGCAACTACATGGATCGGCTTCTTTGGTCCTCCCCTCATCCTTCTCTCTCTCTAAAATTTCTCTCTCTCTCTCTCTATCTATCTCTCTAGGAGTCTCTTTGATCCGATGGGATTTCTTCTTGTCTAAGAAGTTGCAGAGTTTTTGTTCCGTGGGTGGGTGGGGGCATAAGTAGGAAGTGCGTGCCACATTAACCCAACTGCATACATAATTCTGATGAGGTTGATCAACAATAACCTGCCCCCTTCCATCATCCAACCTTATTCGCACTCTTTACAAATTCCTGTCGTACCTCGTAGTACTCCCACGTGCTTTATCTTGTTCAACTCCCATAGGATCCATCAACACTTGTTGTCCAAGTGGTTTAAAGTGTAGACGTATACTCCAAAAGTCTTTGAATTTTTAGTTGGATTTTAGACATGTTCTTGTTAAATTTGACAGTATTGTGTTTATCACATATTTGATATATCAACGTCATTGTAATGACTATCGTTCATCGTAGTCAATTTCAAAAAAAAAAGAGAACTCTTATAGGATCCTTTCCTGCTCCTGTTTCTACCAAATGGTGTTGTTGTATGTTAAATTTTAAAGGTCAATTGATATCGATTATTTTAGACAATAATTTGTTCCTATCTGATGTTAACCACACATGCACATCGGTTTCAGAATTATGTCGTCTTTAACAACTATCTCAATTTTTCAAAAAAAAAAACCAATTATCTCAATTCAAAATATGTACGATTTGATGAAGATCGACAACACTCTGAAATATTAACCGATAATGTCAAAGAAATGTAATTCACCAATTAATTTGTATCAAATAATGTCCAAGAACACAAAAAACAATTTTTTCTTGATCAAAGTTTTCACATAAAAATCCATTAATGGTGGTAAAAATATGGAAAAAAAACATTAATGAATGCAAGGACACAGTTATGCTGAATTTGAACCTAGAATGATGACGGATAATGTGATGAAGATGTCTAAAGTGATTTATTTTCGCAGTTTGGATGGAGAAGATGGTTGGTTGGAGGGAAGATGGCCGAAGTTGCCGTAGTAAAACGAGTTATTAGGAATGAAGGGTGGTTTGAAGGTTGTTTATGAGTTTGGAAGGTTTGGTAGGATATAGAAGAAGAAATTAGATTTGGGGCGAGTTTTGGATCAAATTTCTTTAGGAGTAATCGTGTCTTAAGATTCAAAAGGTCGATGTTTTGTAGAAACAAAAGATATTTGGTACAAAATTTTAAGGAGAATTGTAGGTTTTGTAAAATATTATCGGGTGTAAAGTTTTAAAGAGAAATTATGGATTTAAATTTTTAGGCCAACAAAATTTCTTCTTCGTCATCTCCACGCGCCCACCCCTATCCGACTGCCACCTCTGATCACCACCACTACCATTTCTCTCATCCCCTTTTTCTTGCTCATTTCCTCATGCCACAACTTATTTTTTCTCTCTCCCTCCTCTCCCCCTAACTAGACTGGGATTCCAACGAAGAGGTTGTCCTCTTTGCCAGAATTAATAGAGTGAGTGAGGGAAGATGAGAGAGAAAGAATGACAGTGGTGGTCGAAAGAGAAGAGAGAGACATTTGTAGAAAAAAACTATTATGGACGTGTAGAAGGAATGATGGTGGGAGTAAGTAGGGGAAACCAAAAATGAAAACCACAAAAAAAACAAGAGAAGTTCACAAGTTTGTAGTTGAAAATTTTTCTTATGTTTCACAAAGTGGTGCCCTTCAAAACTACAAGGGAAATTGCCCAATAACTAAGAATAGGGGTGGGAAAAAAGGCCTCGAGACTGGATCCACCCATGAACCACTTTAGCTCAATGTGTCCGTGGGCGTCTGATGGCCGAGACGAATACTACCCGTCCGAACTGGCAAGTTTAGTCGGGGCACAAACAAAAGTCTCTAACCAGCCTTCTGTCTGAGTCCGACAGATGAGCCCGACCGGTTGATATTTTCGAGTTACTTGGACATTTTTATTGTAATATGGAAAATGATCAATTAATAGGGTTGGCATTTAGATTGCACACTTACATTTATGTGCATCGTAAGAATAAGATTGACACGTTTCTTATTTATAAAGCTTTGCATCTCTTTATCTCAAAGAGTTTACAATGTGGGACAATATTACTGTTACAAAATCGGTTTTGCTCTCCACGTTTTATCCCCCACATCAGTAGTGATAAAGGAAAAAAAATGATTGGAATTTCTTATAAAAGAGTTCAGCGATAGAACACTTTTGGTTGGACTATATTTATGGACTCTGTTCGAACGAAAAAAAAAAAAAAATTTGTCTCCGAGTCCAAATGGTCTTTTACCCGGATTGTTTGACAATTTAGGTGGGCTTGGATGGGCAACGAACAACCACACTTTATCAAGTTCCCCCTATTTGTCCTAATGTCCGATCCCTCAGGACTGAAAGAGTAAGTGCCCGTCCGGTCCGTTTCTCACCTTAGATAAGAAAGACCTAACACTCATTTTCTATTATATGTAGGCCTTAAATCGTATTTGAGTTTTATTTTGGACCCCTAAAACATTATAATGTTAAGAACCTACACCCAAATCATTTACAGTTGAGCCCCCTCACCAGAGAACCA
>BEHA01000981.1:491897-512774 GCA_002897215.1 Eschscholzia californica subsp. californica | reverse complement strand
TATCTCTCTCGAATAATATCACATTTTAATTCATAGTCGAAATCTAATAATTTATAGTCGAAATTTAAAATCAAAATTTCGCACACATACTTCGCACACGTATAATATATTGATTTGGGAGCCCCGGTTGAGAGCCCAACGTTGGAATTGAGGAAAGCCCCGGGGCTCCCAAAATTCAGGGGCTCCCAAAATTGGGAGCCCGAGCCCCACGTTGGAGTTGCTCTAACTAACATTGTCTCGGAAAAAGAACGTACCATTAAGAAGTCATCGCGTAAAAATATAGACAATCCATATACTTATATCTGCGTGTTATCTAATATTATAGTTCGTAGTTTTTGATCATCTGAAAGATGTGTTGTTTTTTTTTTTGCTGGAAGTCCAATAAATATGTTTGGACTTAAGAGTTATTTATATATTGGGTCAATGCATCTCTCAAATTCCCATGTGTCAGATCCAATATAAATGGAAATAGTAGTACTATAGTAGATTTAGTAGATGAGAAAGTACATAAATATGTGGATCTTTGAAACCTCATGGTAGACATGGACGGTAGAGTATTATATAGATATCCATCTTTTTAATGAAAACTATGAAGTTTTTCTTTCTTTGCACATAAAATTACCAAAATACTTTTACTCTCATTGTACTTTATTTTATTTCTTCTCCTACCTCTTCTAACTGACATGACACCATAATTTTGATATTCTCATGAATTCTTCTTTAATTTTTAAACCTACTTGGTGATTTCTCTTCTACATATTTTTTTTTACTTTGTTTTGTTCATTATTCGTCTTTTAAGTTTTGTATTTAAGGCACACAATTACATCTCATACAACACATTGCAAAATTTGGGGCCTTCCTCGAGATTGGTTATATCAGAAAACTAATTTTTGATCTGAACTACGGAAACCATTGAGAATGTAAGATTTTTAACTTAAGAATATTATTGTTGATTATCAAGTTTAAAAGTTAGATAAATACGGTTGATAAAATAGAAAAAAGGTGGTACGATAGAGGAAAAAGATATCTTCAAAAAAAAAAAGATAGACATGAGAAATGAAAATTCGTCAGTAAAACATTGACGATGATGGTAACATACTAGTTAAGGAATATGAAGAAAGATCGAAGAAAGTAAATAATCTTTTTTTGAAGATAAGCCAATTATCATTATTAAGTACAAAAGAAGAGGTGTTTTCCATTAAAGACAAGGTATCCATAATTGGACATAAAAGGCTTCTCCTTTTTTTATAAATAAAAGGAAAAGAAACTCACAAGACTCTCGTGTGGTTTCTTCCACTCTTTTTTTTTTGATGAGAGAGTTTCTTCCACTCTTAAAAGAGCCAAAGTGCACGCGCAAAACCTTTTCTCATTCCTTTATCATTTCTCTATAGCTCGTCTTTTGTTTTGTAGTCCGCTTATTACGTGAGAAATGAGAGCGAGAAGATCATTTTCCCAAGAAATCAGTTTTGTACTGTTTCGTTCGAGAAAAAAGTGTGGAAACTAATTTCTCATGAGAAGAAAAAATTTAGAAAATATGCTGAAACTTTTTACACCAAAGAGGTGGGAAATCGACTTTCCCACTCTCAAGGCAGTTTTTGCTCTATCTCCTCTCATATTTCTCAACTGCTCCCTCTCCCTCTCTCTGAATAATGAAAACAACTCCTAAAACACTGACTTTGGAACAACAACTAGTGATTTTGAATCTAATTAAACTAATTATTGAAGACTACACGAAACTATTTGAATATCCAACCTTCAAGCTTCGCACTCGATTCTGATTTTTTTTTTCTCTCAACGTTTTCCCAATCTTCAGGCCTTAGATGTACTTCTCAAATTTTCTCATGCCGTGTCAAACACAAAAAATTGAAATTGTGATAAGAAAATATTAGTGTTCTTCCAGACGAGAAAAAATTGATTTTCACACCGACTATTTTCGCACTTATCAAACGGACCCTCAGTGTTGATATTTAGCTCACTTGTGTACAAGTTCACCCGAGTTTACTAATATTTTGGTTCTTTAAGATATATTGTTCCATAATTGCAAGCTAGAGATTTAATATGAAACTATGTAAGAAAAACCTAAGATTTTGGTCCAAATACGAAAAAAAACTCACGCGAGAATAATAACGTAAAAAAAAACTCAATTTTTAAACTGTTGGCAACATTTTGAAACTGTTGGTAACATTTTTGAAACTGTTGACAACACTTTTGAAATTGTGACAACAAATATAATTATGTTCTTAATTATGTGTGAACAAAAATAAATTTGTTCATACATTTACAAAATTGTTGGGTGCAAATACAAAATTGTTGAGAGCAAACTGTGTTTTGTTCAGAAATTTTCAAAAACGTTTTGTAATTTCAATTTTTGAGTTTTTTTTGCATTATTATTCCGGGTTGGGCTTCATTTGATATTTTGACTCGAATTTTGGGCCTTATAATTTTCCACTCTAGTTTCAATTTTTTAAAGAGAAACTGTAATCACTAAAGGCGTTCACGTTAGAGAACCAAAATTTTTTTGGAGGCACAAATAATTGGTGAAATGTTTTAATTTTCCCCAAATTTCCTCCACCACTTCCTCTCCTCACAACAGAAAGGTGCGTTCACAGATTGCTGGCGATCTTTAAATTTTCATTTGTTGTCTCTCTTCTTCCTCTTATCCTCCGACCAACACCACCAACGGCAATGTTTCAACGATTCTTGTTGGCGTGAAGAAAGAAGTGATGGCTAAGGATTAAACGAAAATGAAAAAAGCTCACCTAAACTTTTTAAAAACCCCGTTCTTTTTCGGGAGGTTTCTACAAAGTGGGGTTCTTATTATAACATACTGTAAGCTAGAGGTGTAATACAACATATTTTTTTCTCGAGTAGTACTGATGATACTACATTATGTCTCATATGTTTGCCAACACTAGTCCCTCGGGATAGCTCAGTTGCCTGTAAAAAAAAAGAAATTCAGCCAGCCCCTTGAAATGTTAAAATAGGTTAATTATGTTGTGGCCCCTAGATGTTACCGACATGCCATTTTGGGTATCCAGATTGCTCAACATGTCATTTCAATGCCTAACTAATAATTTTGTCAAAAACTAGTTAGAATTTTATTTCATTGTATTGTTTTTATAACGTCTCCAATTAATACCTATCTCCCTACTTAAGACCCATATGTTTTCAATTTACGACTTGCTCTATCTTCATCGTCTTTAATGTGTTTTCAACTTATCTTCTTTTCCAGGACTTCCTGAAGGAGATGTTCTTCGATCAATATCAATGCGATCAATTTGTTCGACATGACAAATAATGAAAATCATCAAGTCCGATTGTAAAAGAAGGTTATTAAGGCGGGTACAAAGTAACTCATGATACATATGAAGCTGAGTGAGAGTACAAGAATGGATTGTGTTCTCCTAATGAATTATGATTGGTATCTCCGGGCCACTCGAGGAGTAGCAACTGAAAATGCATGATCATGCTCAGATGAATTAAAGAGTTTATAATTTGTTTTACAGTTGAACTCGAAATCAAAGGGAGTATGAGAGAAATGATGATTCAGGTGAGATACTAACGACATGGAATCGAGCATTGCACTTGTTTTAGGATGGAAGATTGAAGGAGATGTCCTTTGATCAAAATGGTAATGCCCTCAATTTATCGAACATGACAAATGATGAAGATCGTCAAGTCCGGTCGTTTTAGGGATTATAATATTTATCTAGAAACCAACTACGATCTGCGGGTCACTCGAATGACTCGCACCTAACGACGACCGCATCTTACAACCAGTTACACAAAAGAGTATCAAATGGGACAAAATGACGTAGATTAGATTCACATAAAAGTATTAAAAAGAACCCGGTTAAGAGTCGGACAAAGGTAGCAAAATGTCGGGCCAAGTGCCCAAGCCAAAAGGTGGTTGCGCACATTGCCCGGGCCATGTTAAGGTCGGGCAGACCAGTCCCATGGGAATGTGACTCCTGAACGGGCACAATTAAGGAATCACAGACGGGATTAATTCCCGTTTAGAAATCCTGTTGAGAATGAGATTCTGGGTCTCTCTGTTTTCTGGTTCTTTGGAAACCTAATTCGATTTGGACTCTGGCTTTAGAAGTCTCTATAAAAGACCCCATTATAACAAAAATTCGTGTGAAAAATTCTTATAAATTTTCTGACTCTCTAACTACATCAATCAAAAAATAAAGAAGAGAATAATTCCCAAGTTAGCGATCTAGTCAAAAGAGAAGGAGTTCTCATCTTCGCTGTTCAAGAAGGTGTTAACTTACTCGAAAAACAGAAGATTAAGTCGATTGATCGGGTGTCCCAAGTAGTGGCGCTGCATAAGTGAAACTCAAGATCTTCAGGAGAAAGCAATTAGTTTAGTACGAGGGAAAGCGAATTAAGGTTATTCTTTAACTTCTAATTCATTTTTAGTTTTGGCATGAGATCGGACAACCTAGTGTTAGATGTTTAGACATCTAAGATTTTGCCTAGAACAACAGGGTACACCATAACCCGACACTTTCATCTTTCTTGAGAGATCGTTACCCTTCTCTTCTCCAATGAGTTTTCTCCACCCCCTTATTCCCTCTTCTCTTTCACCATCTTTTGTAGATTTGCACGAAACGGGGTCTTAAGATATCATGAGATAACTGCTCAAAATATTCTTCTGTGAAATCAGAAAAATGGTGTGACAGAAGAGGAAAAAGAAGGGAATAGAGATGCGGAAAGGGAGAAGAGTCACGAGAGACATAAAGAAAGTTGCTAGGAAAAAAAAGATGAGATTGAGAGTGAAAACCTAGAGGAAAAAATAGCAAGTACTAATCGTACATTAATAAGAAAGAGAAAAATGTATTAATTGGGGAGAAAAAAACAGTCCAAAGAGATATCGAAAAGAAAGAAAGTTTTTTGAGTTTACCCCCTCAATATTTGGTGATTGAGTTTACTCCCTTGGACTTTCTACTATTGTTAAAAACACTAAGACAATGTTTGACATGTGAAAAAAAAAAATATGATTACCAAGAATAATGATCGTGTAATTCGATTTTAGTAATTTGTAATATCTTGCTTTATTGTTAAGTTTAGTCAAGAATTTGATTCCCAAAATCTTATTATTTAATAGATTATTTAACTTATGATTCTAATTTTTTTTCTTTAATCAAACACGACCTTAGTAATTTATCTAAATTAGTAAGTTTACGGAGTTAAACTCAATTGTACATTATTGAGGATGTAAACTCAATTACCAATTAGTATAAGGAGAGTAAAGTAAAAAACCCAAGAAAAACAAGTAAATAAAACAGCAGAGTTGTTAGTCAGAGATTAGTTGACTTGGGCTGTTAGGCAGTCTAAGGAGCCAAAGTTGAAGTAGGTAAAATATGGCAGTTAACAAGTAAATTAAATAGTTCAGTTGGTCAAGAATAATGTCTTTTAATGACTCTATTACATGGTATCATGATTTCCACTCATTCATTCCATGGAATACTATGAATACAGTCCATAGGGGTTGGACTATCTCCTTAATTCAGAAGTTTCAGCTTCGATAATTCAGAAGTTTCAGCTTCGATTCTCATTAGAAGTTATAAATTTTGAGATAAGTTTAATAGGGTTTGAGCTCCCTCCACGTGCACCGCTCCAAAAAAAATGCAAGTTTAATAGCATAAACTAATTCTACAGACCATAAAAACGAACCACCGGGTATCCAATTAAATTTTTGGGGAAAAATAATACAGTATGTATGTATTTCTGTCTTAAAACCAGTACCTAGAGAATGGAAACTAACTTGCTAAACACCAAGCGAGAAATTGTTGACACTACTTATCTTATTTACACTTGTTAATTACACAGCATGATTATTTGAAATAAACTACAACAATCTCTAAATCTCTAAGTGTGTCCACCACCAATTGGTGTAATGGTTGGACACCATGTCTCCAACTTTACCTATTGAATGACCTAAATTATATTCTTACAAAAATAAAATTTTATGATTTATGAATTTGGATATATTTAACATATAAGGTAGAAATATGAACAAATAGACCCTTAAGAACTCAAAATATTATTATCAAAAAAAAAAAAAAAAAAAAGAACTCAAAATATTTTTGAGAGGATAGTTATTACACTTATTCAATCTGAAATGTATATTTGCAACAGAAAGAAAAACTATAATATATAAGTTTTTTAGCAAAAAAAAAGAAACAAGTATATAATGTATATATTCTAACGTATCAATATCACCTTGCTTTTGCGCATCTATCTTTGATGGTTTGGGTTTTAGTAGTGGTAGTAGGTACTCTTATCGTCACATAGAGAAAGGACAAATCCTAATATTTTAAATCATTCTAATTGAAACTTTAATGTAAAATAACTTCTTCTTTTTTTTTTTTTTTTTTTTTTTTTGCATATTTTGGATAAATAACAAACTTGTGTTTTAATCAAACCTTTCCTAATTGTTAGTTAAAAACCCATAATAAAAACACCACTTAAATTAAATTATTAACGTGCTCTTTGAGAAAAAAAAGGCATTAAAAAAACAAAAACAGAAAAATATAGGGGAGGGGATGTTACAAAAAAGAAAGCCCAAAAATGCATGTTTTTCGTTATTTTTTTTGTTTCAAAAAACAGAGAGGAGAGGTAGCTTCTGCACCTCTCCTCCCTCCTTCCTTCCCTTTCTAGTAGTTTTCTTTCAAAGAAAAAACCTCTCCACCTTTCATCTCTCTCTCTCTATTTCTCTCTCTCTCTCTCTCTCTAAAACTTGTTTCTCTCTCTAAAACTTGGGAGGCTCTGTAAAGGCAACAAACCATGGGCCTCTGTCTCTCCACGAAGAAAGTCAGTGGCCCCAATGAGGGCAACAACAATAACAATCGGAAAGACACCACAAACCCTTCAAACCCTTCAGCTCAGAAGAAAGATCGATCAACAACCCAGCAACAGAGGAATTCACAAACATCATCAAATCAAGAACAACAGAATAGACCGAGAAGAAATTCAAGGAGATCGAATGGGGTTATTCCTTGTGGGAAGAAAACAGATTTTGGGTATAATAAAGATTTTGATGATAAATATATGATTGGTAAGTTATTAGGTCATGGTCAGTTTGGTTATACTTTTGTTGCTACCGATAAATCTAATGGGGATCGAGTTGCTGTTAAAAGGATTGACAAAAATAAGGTATACCCTCTTTCCATTTCTCTTTTACTACTAGTATTTGATTCCCATTTCCAATCCAGATTTGATTATTTTCAATTTGATTCATAAAAGGTAATGTTTTGATTATTATTTCATTCTTTTCTGTAAAAGTTTTTTTAGATTCTGAGATTCAATTTGATCCTCTGCTACCCTTTTTGAGAAATTATGGTCCATATATTGGGACAGGGAATTTCTCATTTATAATACTTGACTAAAATTCGATATGACAGATGATTCTACCCATTGCTGTCGAGGATGTTAAGCGCGAGGTGAAGATATTTCAAGCCCTCACAGGCCACGAAAATGTAGTTCAATTCTATGATGCATTCGAGGATGATTCTTTTGTTTACATTGTTATGGAGTAAGTGTTAGTTACTCTTCAATATGAATCTTATTCGAAGAAAGAAGAAAAAACTCATTACATTTCTCCTACCATATTAAATTGTATTTTATCAGGTTATGTGAGGGTGGCGAATTACTTGATCGTATCTTGTCCAAGTAAGGAACCTCTAACTACATCTATCTTTTTTGGTTGATATTTTCATTATGTATTGGAGATAAGAATAGTATCGTCGGGGTGAGTGAAATTATTGTGTTGTTTAGGAAGGATAGCCGTTATACTGAGAAAGACGCTGCAGTAGTAGTACGGCAAATGCTCAAGGTTGTAGCTGAGTGTCACTTACGTGGTTTGGTCCATCGTGACTTGAAACCCGAGGTATGCTAATGTAGCTCACATTCATATCCTTTGTAAATGAAGCTTGACTTTACTTCTCTTAATCATATATATGTTTGTAGAATTTTCTTTTCAAGTCAGCTAAAGATGACTCACTTAAGGCCACGGATTTTGGTCTCTCAGACTTTATAAAACCAGGTATGGTGTTTTCTCAGTAAGATTTCGATCACAAATCAATTAGGAAAAAAGTAAGCCAGGAAATTCAGCACTAACACTTCTTTATTGTCCGCTTACGTTGTGAAACTAATTTAGGGAAAAAGTTCCAAGATATCGTTGGTAGTGCTTACTATGTAGCACCAGAAGTATTGAAACGCCAGTCGGGGCCTGAATCGGATAATTGGAGTATTGGTGTTATTACATACATTTTGCTTTGTGGTAGGCGCCCATTTTGGGATAAGACGGAGGACGGTATATTCAAGGAGGTAATTACACTTTTTGGATGAACTTGATTTGATCTTTACATGTGCACTTTATGGTTTCTCGTTCGATCTTTTGATGTTCATATTTATCTCAATGAAATACCTAAATGATTTAAACTGGTTGTAGGTCCTGAGAGGCAAGCCCGATTTCACCAGGAAACCATGGCCAACCATAAGTCATGGTGCTAAAGATTTCGTAAAGAAGTTATTAATGAAGGATCCTCGTGTAAGATTGACTGCCGCCCAAGCCTTGTGTATGTATCTGTTTTCATTTTCTTTTTGTGTATCTCTTCGAAAATTAGCTTACTATTGGTGTGAGATTTTGTTTGAATTCTATATGATACTGAGTTTTTCCATTTTTCTAGCACATCCATGGGTTAGAGAAGGAGGAGATGCCTCGGAGATCCCTCTGGATATATCTGTTTTATCAAATATGCGGCAGTTTGTGAAATATAGTCGGTTGAAACAATTTGCACTTAGGGTAAGCAATTCATTCGGCCCGTTAGTGGAAAAGATGGATCAAATTGTTTTTTACATCTCTAACGAGCTCTGCTTTCTACATTTAGGCCTTGGCATCTACTCTTAATGAAGAAGAGCTCGCCAATCTCCGTGACCAGTTTGATGCAATTGATGTGGATAAGAGTGGCTCTATTAGCCTTGAGGAAATGAGACAAGTATCTAATCCTTCTTATTTTCTTTCATTTGTCTCCATCTCTTAATCTAGATAAAATTATTTTGATTCTAATCTATCACAATTATGTCTGGTGTCTGAACTCAGGCCCTTGAGAAAGATCTTCCATGGAAAATGAAGGAACCACGAGTTCGTGATATTCTTCAAGCGGTGAGCAATTTTTCCGAAGTTCACGATTAAGTTTTCCTTGTTGACGACTCTTGGTCTTCATCATCAACAGCCCCAGTCATATACATTTGAAAGAACAACATTTAAACCTTCAGTAACGCCCCAAACCTTGGCAATAGCAAATTGTCCTTGCTTTTGATACCTAGGACCATACCCTACGAGTACGGGCTTTGTTATTGGCGATGGTTCCATGAGCCCACTCAAAAGACTTCAACACTTACTAAGCTTGAGCATGCACCAATAGCTCAGGCTCCGGACGCTCTTCCAAGCAATGTGGGATTATCGAAACCTGTTCTCCGCTGCCATGGAGGGATACACAGGTTAAGCTAAGTGGGCTTCACTCCAATTTATATTAATTTGTTGGTTATTATTTTGTTGATGCAGATAGATGGCAACACAGATGGGCTAGTGGACTTCCCCGAATTCGTTGCAGCCACTCTACACGTTCACCAATTGGAGGAAAATGACTCTGAGAAGTGGCAATTGAGGTCTCGAGCTGCTTTTGAGAAATTCGACGTGGATAGAGATGGATATATCACGCCTGATGAATTACGGATGGTAATTACCAAGCCCTTTTGAAATCTTTCTTCCCTTCACAGAGTTCCTAATTGGGGAAAAAACGTAATAGTGGGTCCATGTTTTTGTAGCACACTGGACTGAAGGGATCGATCGATCCACTCCTAGAGGAAGCAGACATCGATAAAGATGGGAAGATAAGCTTACCGGAATTTCGCCGACTCTTAAGAACTGCTAGCATTTCTTCACGAAATAAATCCAAAGTAACACCTTTTCGCAACTCTCGAAGATTATAGATATAAGAAGAAATGCATATTCAAGGATGTGAGGAGAGCTCAGACACTTGGGCAAACAAAAGGATTGCACATTTAACTACCTACTTATGTTCTCATTTATCTCCATTAGTAATCCGAGATACCGAGCTGAAGTGATCTGAATCGATGAAAGTGGTCCTTGGATAATCTTTCTTCTCTATTAGAAACTATGTCCATTTGCTAAAAGGAGAAAGAATGCCATATTATAGCTGGAAAAATAAGACGCTGTAAGAGATGGATTACGTGGAACTAACTGATCGTCTATGAAGGAAGTCGTTGTAAGGCTTATTTGATCCTTTGGATGGGGTGCAACGTGTGGCATAAATAAAAAATGATGCAGCATTTGGTGTAATGGAACTTATTTATCAACTTATATTAAATATAACCAACTTATAGTATCTTCCCTGTCCATTTTAATCCTGGTTTTCATCTTTTCTTGTGTGTGTGTTTGGGTGGTCCAACTTCTGGTCTCTCCATGTCTTGGTTGTGAACATAAGTTGCTGCACAAGAGCTAACATTGGCTCCTCAATAGTCAAAGGTTTGTCCACCACCCTTTGGTGTCGTGGGAGGACATCCCTCTTAAGCCCGTAAGGTCGTGGGATCGAGTCTCGGTTGAAGTAGTTTATCACCAAGATTTATTCCATGTGATAATGTTGTCGGGCTTTAGGTTTTTTCTTGTCGGACTTTAGGTTTTTTCTTGTCGGGCTTTAGGCCTCTTTCATTATTGGTTTAACTTACGCGGTTATCGGGCTTATCACATCTTAATGATGTATCAATGCCTTGTAACGACTAATGTAGTCGTAATCGATTTCTCAAAAAAAAAAAAGAGTCAAAGGTTTAATTGCTTGAGAATTTGAGTCTAAATATTTACATAATAAGCAAAAAAATGAATCAACTTTTTAAAATCTCGAAAACTGTCAAAATTATTACGTGTATTTAGCATTCATATAACATCACTAGTTAGCTATTTTTTCCCTGACCCATAGTGACAGTCGCCAGGTATAAGGGATCTGACGAGAAAGCGACGGAAGTCGATCTATTGACGCTCTTGATACATGTCATGGTTAACATCGATCATCATCTTCTTCCGATTGAAATTTATTTTGGTACATATCTGGTTATGCAAATCAATCGTGTGTCACTTATTAGAGACAAATATAAGGTTTTTGTGTTTAGGTTTCTTAATACAAAGGAAGGAGGAACTCTCAAGGTATAAAAGAGAACATCTTATGTCAGAAGAACCAGCAAAGAAGCATCCCTTTCTTCACGTACCAGATCAATGTAATGAATGATATTATCCTCACTGAATAGATGTTGGCATTTTCAAAAAAAAAAAAAAAAAGTTTTCTTAGTACCTGTGTCTAATTCTGGGGCACACAAGGAGGCATACAAAAATAACCCATAAATACAGGGGCGTCTTCTCAACAAAAAAATAAATAAATACAGGGGCGTCTGGCTAAAATTCTCAATTAGCGCCTTATATAAATATAAGAATCACAAATTTTCCCCCTTTTTGGTCGAGAGACGAGGGAGGGGAAGGAATTGGGAAGAAAAGGGAGGGAAAATGTCAGGAATGGGAGATGGATACGTGGGTACGGCTCAAGACTCGGTAAGGATACGAAGATTGGAGAAGCAGAGAGATGTAGAGAGAAGAAAAATCGAGGAGCTCAAGAACAAATCCGCTTCCGCCGGTGGTCAGACTGGCCTTCTTCAGTTCGGCTCCGGTACATCTGAGGTACTTTTATTAAACCCTATTCAGTTTAAATCATTCTATTAAGAACAAACACAAAAAATTCAATCTACCCATTAATTTTTTTGATTATTTACTGTCAATTTCTACTTTTGGGCTCTCTCTAGGGTTTGAAATTAACAGAAAGATACAGCATTTGGGTTAAAAGGGGTTTTTTGAATTGAACTTTTGTATGATTGGATTGAATTTTTTGTATGATTGGATTGAATTTTTGTTTCAGATTCTTGAAACTGCTTTCAAGAAGGAAACAGTTGGACTTGTTACAAGAGAACAATATGTGGAGAAGGTAAACCCTTGTTAAATTCATGATTTAGTTTTGTTATTTATATGCAAAGAAATTGAATTTAGAATGTTTATTTGAATGTGATTGATAGAGGGTCAATATCAGAAATAAATTTGAAGAGGAAGAGAAAGAGAAACTTCAGAAATTGCAGCAAGAGTAAGTAGAAATATAGTACAAATAAACGAGCTCTTCTCTATTTCGATAGTTTCGTAATTTTCTTATGATTTCTTTTGGCTTGGTTGGTTGTTGGTAGAGAGGAGGAGCTTCAACTACAAAAGCGTAAGAAGCGAAAATTAAAGGGGGGCTCGAAGTTATCGTTTTTTGATGATATTGAGAATGGTAGTGACGAGGATGAGGCTGAAAATAGTATGTATCCCATCAATATATCTAGTCAATACTTGATTTTAACAATTAAAATTGCCGGGTATCTTAGCGTGTGAACTCCTATAGTTTTTATTTTGGTACAGTTCTCAGAATTCCTTTATGCAGGAAATCAAGAAACTAAGAAGATCGGGAAACTTGGTAAGGATCCAACGGTGGAAACAAGCTTCTTGCCCGATAGGTACTGTTTATCTTTCCTAGTTAATCAACATATAGTAGCAACTGAAGCAAAGTAAGTTCAGTTTTCCTGCTCAGATTTGCTAATTTCAACGGGGGTTTTGTTATAACAATACAGTGAAAGGGAAGCAGAGGAACAAGCTGAGAGAGAAATGTTGAGGAAGCAATGGCTCCTTGAGCAGCGGCAGATTCAAAGTGATTATCATTTAATTCTACGTTTTACATGTTGAGAGAAAGAAAACAAAATAAGATGAATCCACTGAATGCATCTTCTGCTTTGTCCTTTTCAGACGAACCTCTTCAAATTACCTACAGCTACTGGGATGGTGCTGGCCATAGGCGAGTTATTCAGGTTGTTCCCTCCTACCATCTTGTTTTGTCCTTCCTTGATCTGCTATGGTTTTTGTCTGATTCTTATATTTATTTCTTGTGGTAAACTGTTCTTCAGGTACGCAAGGGTGATAAAATTGGAGAATTTCTTCGAGCTGTTCAGCAGCAACTTGCACCCGAGTTTCGAGAGATTCGAACTACCTCAGTTGAAAACCTTCTCTATGTAAAAGAAGATTTGATCATTCCTCATGTGAGTTTCACGATTTTTTTGTATTCTTTCTAGTTACGCTATTTAGGCCGGCTGCTGATTAATACCATTCCACATCTTGTTTCCATGTATTGTTGGAGTTCAGCAGCATAGTTTTTATGATCTAATCATAAACAAAGCACGGGGCAAGAGTGGGCCGGTAAGTGTACTATACATTTTAAAAACTCGTGATTCTTACTATGGTATGACTTGTTTCTCAGAGAAGTAATTTCGCTTTTGTGCATGTAGGAAACTAAAACAACACCTAAAATTCTTTCATCTGACTGCTAGGTCGAGTAGTTGAAATCATGTTGTGAAACAACTCCGAGTGTTTCCTGGTATTAATTATGTTTCTGTTTCTCTTCTTAACCTTAAATTTCGTTAAATAGCCTTCATTTTCATGGAAGTGTGGTCCTGTTAACTTAAAATAGGGACAAAAGTGTGGCTTCTAAGCATTCCCATACAATACACTTCTTTCCTTCCCCCCATGGAACCACTTCCACGTAATTCGCAGTCTCGTAGAGATAACACATTTCGGTGGAATTACATTTCCTTGCCATTAAACACAACCTTAATGATGATTACAAGAAGAGTCTGAATGATGCTTATTTTATTTCAGTTTCTAACTAAACGTGCTTGAACATAATTCATCGAGGGTGCTGTAGTCACTTTATGCAAACTTTTCATGAGTGTGTTTGTTTGTTATAATAGAATGTTGCATATGCGAGACTTACCATTCAGTTTCTATGAACTTTTCATCTTAACTGCATGTTCCTTTCTGGCGGTTTCTGCACTCTTATTCTGATGTTTCAAAATAGAAAGACTATCAATTTCTATTTGTTTCTCTTCTGTACAGCTTTTTCACTTTGATGTTCACGAGGATGTTCGTACAATCGCTGATGCGACAATTGAGAAAGATGAGGTATGTTTTTTGGGATGTTCATATTTTGTTGGCTTATCTACTAGGGGAAAAATATCGCATGTATCATCATGTCAGATTAGATAATAAGATTCATTTTGGGGACATGAATTCTACTGTATATTTTAGGTATCTTATGTTCTTCCACCATTTAGTGGTGATATACAGTACCTATTCATGTGGAAAATATATGCGATGTGATATTGTGTTTCATATATTATAGTCACATGCTGGGAAGGTGGTTGAGAGGCACTGGTATGAGAAGAACAAACACATATTTCCTGCCTCGAGATGGGAGGTACCTCCTCTCTCTCTCTCTCTCTCTCTCTCTCTCTCATCCTGAACTGGTTATTCTTGTTTCAGTTATTTATTCGGTTTTTTTTTTTTTGTGGTTTATAGATATACGACCAAACAAAGAAATGGGAGCGGTATACCATCCACGGGGACTGATTAATGCGATTCATCTTTTTATGTTGAAAGTGAGATTCATCTTCTTCATGTGTACCCATCTCTTATCAGTTCAAGCAGATGTTCCCTTCATATCATCTTTGTTGTAAGCTTGACTTGATCTTTGTTTTATCAACTTATGAGCTCTCAATACCAAATCTTCCCTTTGTGTTTTACATTCAGATGTATGTTTAGTAGTTGGAAGTCATCCCTCATTGATTTTGTAGGTTTTTAATTGTAGTTAAAGTGAGGTCAATTCTCTGTAGTCCTATGTCTGGGTTTCCGAATGTGGTCTTTGGCAATCCCGACACAAACATGGTTCAGAATTAGTATCATTTTGGTAGGGATCGCCAAAGGACTTGACAGGAAACTCCTCGTAGTCCAACAAAGAAATTGTCTGCATTTGAATCCCCAACCCTCTGATTCTTACCCTTGTCATGTATGTAACTATATCATGTTGTGCAACTTATATTGGGACAGCGTGATATTGGATCTTATAAAACAAAGTATTTTGATTATCAAGATTTTATGTTTGATCTTTCAACAAAAGAAATTTCCCTCAAGACAATGAGGTTTATCTTAAACCTCAAAGAAATCAATAAAGGCCATACAATTTACCTATGTGTGGGTTATCAACGAGTTTACATCATTCACGTATTTTGTTTATAGGTTGTTGTGATCCCTAAAGCGACTGAACTTGGTGATCTTTATCATACAATCCTTCTGACTATTTGATTGTATCGCCACCTTGATTAAAGCACCTCTCCTCCAGAGTAAACACCACATTACTCCGATGAAGAGTTTGACAATCCCAATTAAATGATCCAACTCTTAAAATTTGAACAATGGTGAAGATGAAAATTGTGTAAATCCTAAACGTTAAGCATCTTAATTTAACAAATGTACCAATGTATACCATCAATAATGTGATCAATGTATATCACAAGTTATGATATATGTATGTGAAACTACAAACAAAAAAAAATGATATTTTTTGTCAGATTTCATTAGAATAATGATAGGTAGATTTGAGGAGTTGCTAGAGAAAAAAGTGAGAAAAAATAAACTGTTGTTGATGTTAGAGAGACAAAGAAAGCTGAGGGCGAAGAGAAAAAAGAAACAAAAAATACTATTTGGTTTCAGGTCGAGGTAAATGACTGATTGAGATTCGAGAAAGAGAGAGATAAGAAGGTATTTGAGTCAGAGATTTGGCACAATTGAAGGTGAAATAAAGAGAAAAATGTAATTTTTGGTGAGGGAATGTAAAGAAATAAGAGGGAGTGAGAGAACAACTGCAACAATTTAGATTCACTGTTAATTAGATGGAATTTAGGTCAGTAGTTTAGTTGGACTTTAAGTCAGTAGTTTAGTTGAGTTTTAGGTCTGTTTCTGTAAAGATTTAAATTCGACGGTTATCGTGTCTATCACATCGTATTGATATATCACTGCCTTTGTAATGGCGATCGTAATCAATATCTAAAAATATAATAATAGGAGCAGCTTTTGTTTCTTTACCAAACAAAAGGGATAAAAATAAGAGAGAAATGTGGTTGGTGACTCTGGACCCTGGCGGTAGTGGCTGTGAGAGGAGATGATGAAAATGAAACGGGGAAAGTAGTTGCAAGTATACACCATAAGAAGGGTAAGTTTTACTCGAAAACCCCATTAAACATAAACTGAACTATGAGAAATATCACGGGATCCTCCATAAATTTACATCGACTTAACAGAGTCCTATTTCTACGTAGTGACGATTTTTATTAAGTTGCCGCTCTTTCTCTTTGTTGGTGGTTGGTTAAATCTACCCGTTCGTCTCGAATTCGATAGTTTACTTTGTCCTACATTCTATCAAAGTTATACACTTGTAAACTTACAAAATTCTAACGTACATAATCCTTCACTTTAAACATTACCAAAAATGGTGGCTGCTGAAGTCGAAAAGAAATGGAAAATCAAAGCAGAGAATTAGTATTAAAAGGAGTTAATTCGATGCCCAACCGACAAATGTACAATCCCTAATAGCCTTAAATTTGAAGTTGGAAGTGTATGTAAATCCAGCCACTTAAATTGGAATTAGTTCAATGATGCTATCTTTGTATTTATGAGACCCTTAGCTGGGCTTTCTAAAAGAAGGGAAGGAGATTAACTGAGTAGTTGAGACTCATTCATTGCTGTTGCTAAAGTAGTTGAGAACTTCACCATATTCAATCTCTCTCTACTTTCTCTCTCTGTCCTCTCTCTTACACATGTAGTCATAAACACAAAGTCTTCTTCTCTGTCTAATATGGGACCATATTCACATGTGAAACTTTAACACCACTTGATACCTTGTTCTTTTATATAACAAGCAATTGGATGTTCTAACAATTCATGCTTCAAAATCTTCTCATAGAAAGAAGCACCATCAAGCTTCTTTTTTCCAAAAATCAATCACCCATTTTGTTACCAAAATGTGGGTTCCTCTTGATCCCTTTGGGACAAGGAAATTCTTTCTGAGTTTCTGTGTTGCTTTTTTAGTAATTGTGTCATCCTGCTACTGTGAGAATGTTCTTACTAAGTCTGTCCAGGTTGTCGGCGTTGCTCAATGTGCTGACTGCAAGCAGACCAATCTCTTGGCTACCCATGCACTTTCAGGTATATACATATATAGCTAATATCATAATGCCTACAAGAGAGAGAAACAGTGAAAATGCTAAACAATTTATTGGTGCTAATATCTTGTATGGGTAGCATTGAAAAAGAAACCTAGATCGTCGGTAAGATGAGGACTATAGATACCAAATGCAGAGACTAAGACCGGCTCTGTGTAAAGTTTGTGGTTATCCAACTCAAAATCAAAACTAATTGACGATAAGTGGAAATGTCTAGAAATTATATTCTTAGTTACTAGATCACCCTTCTCGTCTTCTCCCATGTGAGACTATTTTCACACGTCCCTCATGTCTGGTGTTTTTTTAGTCTAACACGCATTTTTTTCTACGACTTACGTACAGTACATGTGGTTTCTAAACCTATTACATGCAGGGTTAGCTCTGGTACCATGTTAAGTTCATGATTGTTCCATTCAAAACAAATTAGCAATCAGTACATATAACAGTAGAATATTATTTTTATGACAGGTCTTCAAGTAACTATTGATTGTAAGGTATCGGACAAAGGAGAGATCCAAACAAGAGGAGTGGGTAAGCTTGACAAAGAAGGAAAATTCGAAGTGAGTCTTCCTAGTGAGTTATTAAGAGAAAATGGAGAGTTGAAGGAAGAATGCTTTGTACAACTTCATAGTGCATCGAACGCACCTTGTCCTACACACCATGGTCTTGAAGCTTCGAAAATCATCTTCAAATCTAAAGATGCACAAGGAAAACACACATTTAGCACTAATGGAAAAGTAGCAATCTCACCAATTACATGTACTTCAGCCTTTTTTTGGCCTCACTTTAAGTTTCCACCACTACCCAACCCAACATCTCATCCATGGTTTAAGAAAACTCATCCATGGTTCAAGCCTTTGCCTAAACTCAAATTTCCTCATTTCCCTCCATTGACTATCCCTCCAATCTTCAAAAAACCTTGCCCTCCACCAATCTATAAGTCTCCTCCTACCCCAGTGGTTGACCCTCCCCCCACCCCAGTTTACAATCCCCCAACACCCATAATTGAACCTCCTCCAGTATACCACAAGCCTATTCCTCCACCCACCCCAGTTTACAACCCCCCAACACCCAAAATTGAACCTCCTCCTGTATACCACAAGCCTATTCCACCACCAACCCCAGTTTACAACCCCCCTACACCCAAAATTGAACCTCCTCCAGTATACCACAAGCCTATTCCACCACCAACCCCAGTTTACAAGCCCCCTAAAAAGATTTGCCCTCCTCCAGTATACCACAAGCCTATTCCACCACCCACCCCAGTTTACAAGCCCCCTAAAAAGATTTGCCCTCCTCCAGTATACCACAAGCCTCTTCCTCCCCCAACCCCAGTTTACAAGCCACCTACACCCAAAATTGAACCTCCTCCAGTTTACCACAAGCCTATTCCTCCACCCACCCCAGTTTATAATCCCCCCAAGGTTGACCCTCCTCCAGTTTACCACAAGCCTATTCCTCCACCCACCCCAGTTTACACACCTCATCCAACAATCCCTAAAATTCCTATATTTAAGAAACCATGTCCTCCATTACCTCATCTACCTCCATTACCCAAGATTCCACCAAAGTTTCTCCACCCATTCCCAAAGATTCCTCCAAAGTACTTCCATCACCACCCTAAGTTTGGATCTTGGCCACCACTTCCACCCTTCTCCCCCCATCCTTAAAAGGTGGTACACTCAACTGTGAGTAAGAGTAATCTAGTAACCAGGTTTGTGTTTTAGTATTGTGTATTGCTTTGGGACTAAGCTAGACAACACCAAAAAAAAAACCATAAAAGTTCTAAAATGTTCATGTGGCACTCTAGGGATCATTGGCTTCTTATTTTCTTTTTTAAGAAAAATTTGGTCGCTCCAAGATCAACCGTTCACGTGGTGCCACGAAAGAAATTTCGTTACTTTGGGTACTTATTTGGAGTTTGTTTAGTTCATTTCTTTACTATCTATTTGGTCGAAATTTTAACTACGCAATAAAAGGAAAAAGGAATTTGTTTATTGCTAGAAGCTTATTTTAAGTTTGGAGTGAAATGTATGGGTTAGATGGTGGATGGGTAATGTATTTGTTTCTCTACTTTTGTTGGTTTGTAAATGTTATGGTTTGAATTATTCAACTGTCTGTCAATAAGAACAAATTAAAAACATTTTATTTTCTTTTGTTTGGACACTGATCACCATTCATTCATCCTTTTCAATTGAACATTTACTTAAGAGTGCTTTACTAACTGGTTGTACATTTGGTGATACCAAATCAGAGTTGAGTAATTAAGGTGAAGTGACACTCTCTTCATCAAAAAAAAAAAAAAGGTGAAGTGACACTCTCGTATGGATAACATCATAACACGGTAATATGCCATAGTTATGAAGGGACGATGCAATGTCATTCGTGAAAGGTTTCATGAATTGGATACAACCCATATTTTTTGGGTCAAGGAGTTGTTGTCGTCACTTCTAATTTTATTAAGGTTGTATATGATAGGACTTAGGAGTAGTAAAGAAATGTGTTACATGAAAGTGTTTCCATTTTCACCCGTTCTGCGAGTGCAATTACTTTGGGAAGTTGGGAAATGCACCCAACCAAACTACAGTATAAGAAACAAGATTTAAGACCACAACCTTTTGTCACACTTTAAAGGTAATGGGCCATGTTTGCATAGGAAATTAGGAATACTTAGTCCTACAGAAGAAAACAACAACAGTGCAAGTCTTCAATATTTCCTAACTTGTTATAAATCAAAATTTGGAGGAGCATGACTGTATGAGGCCAGAGGTGTCGACATCCTGAAATACCTACAAGTAAGAGCTCTGAGTAAGCACTTTGAAAAATTTCAATTGCTAGAGTTCCTCGAGAAGACAATACAGTGGGTGGTATCTTATAAAAAATGGCGCAAAGTCAAATTACTCTGCTACGATTTTTGTTTAAATCATTGCTTTAAAAGAGCACCGAATAGACAGAATTGGTGTAGGTGACCCTCTGTTTAGATATTGATTTGAAATTCGATCAGATACATAGTGATGTGAATGAAACTCGAAGAGTTTGAAGGAAGAGTATCTTGTATAGTCTGATTGATGACATGTTCCATAGAGATCTTTCGCACAACCTTGTGGAAATCATGTCGGACCCAGACTGTTGGTCAAACAACTATTGGAAGCAGAGTACTACTGGCCTAAGATGCTGGAGTCCCGCATTGAATTTATGAAATATTTCGTACCCTGTTAGGTACATCTGAATATATCTTGGCAACAATCACAATGCTGGAGTCCTGCATTGAATTTAAGTAAACGTTATCATGGCAGGATTTGTTCAAGAACTTTGTTTGTTTTTTTTTTTGGGCCCAAACCCGCCCACCACGTCCAATGGTCTTTTATATTGGCTCGAGACTGGACTGAAGGTATCCCATGGGCACCGAACTCAGCCTGTTTCCCACCCCTAATACAGACCATCACAGCAGAAGCCTTGCAGATTAGGTTATCGAATATTCATTAAAAGCTACAGAAAGATGGTGCATAAGCAGATAAAGTAACACAAGGCCCTTACAGAGGCAAGAATTAACAGTTCAAACAACAATCTTTTCTTACTAGAATTGAAAAATACAACAATCAAGATAGTTGACATGCTTCAACATTAACAATCCAAGAAAAAACAGGCATCATAAGTACTGAAAGTAGA
>BEHA01000981.1:474012-491411 GCA_002897215.1 Eschscholzia californica subsp. californica | reverse complement strand
GTCCATGGCGAGGATCAGCTGCACACATCATGTTTTTGGAGTCCCACATTTGCTGAGTCAACTCAGGGACGGTGAGAGAGATGTACTGCTGTGATCCACGTGAGGTGAGAGGAGCAAAACCGACCATGAAAAAGTGGAGACGTGGGAAAGGAATGAGATTCACTGCTAGCTTTCGGAGATCTGAGTTTAGCTGCCCAGGGAACCTCAAACAACATGTAACACCACTCATGGTTGCAGAAATCAAGTGATTCAAGTCTCCAACTGCAAAACAATTACAAGCAGACGTGAGCCTCTATCTTTTAAGATATGCTTATTTTCCCCCACAATCTTAATCAGAATTCTGATTAGCATTCCTTCAACTATACACTTTCATCAACTGTTTCTTTATTTGAATTAAAAAGTACGGACTTGGTCATCAATTTTGAGTAAGACTCTGAATAAGACTAACAACTTGTTTTGAAAAATTAATACTTACAGCTTGGAGTGCTGAGCTTGAGGGTCCTAAAGCAGATGTCGTATAGTGCTTCATTGTCAAGGACCATACATTCATCAGCGTTCTCAACCAGCTGGTGAACAGAGAGGGTTGCATTGTAGGGCTCCACAACTGTGTCTGAGACCTTTGGAGAAGGGAAGACAGAGAATGTAAGCATCATCCTGTCTGGGTATTCCTCTCTCATTTTAGATATTAGCAGGGTTCCCATACCAGAACCAGTACCACCTCCTAGCGAGTGGCATACCTGGAAACCTGATGGAAAATATGAATAGAAGATGAGAACCCAGTTTGCGATGCAGAAACTTTAGTAGTTCAAAATATTACTTATTCAGGAAAAGAAAGTCAAGAACCAAACTGAGAGGAGTTCCTTAATAGTCAAACTGAAATAGATAATTTAGGCAAAAGAATCAAGTACATCAGCAAAATAGTGCAAATAATTCTCTTTTTCTTAAAAAAAGGACAACTCATAGTAAACCTGACAACAACCAAAATTATGTTAACCAACTCATTTTACAGTGTCCACCCACCTACACAATCTCAAGTTATACCTTTTAAACCTTCGGTAAGGTAGCGAAGACAATGATGGTAAAATCACTTAAAAATTCATATCGAATTCATTGTGGTTCCCCTCACTATTTTTCCAGGATTACCTCCTTAACTGTATCTTCCTATTACTATCTCAGAGAATTAACTTTGGAGAAAAAATATACCATTACTTCGACATAATAATCATAGGAGGAAGATCATGCCAATAGCTACTCATACCAGCTTATCATCTTATGGGGTGAAAACAACAAACATAATGCTGGCTAACCATACAGGAAAATGTTTAAATAAAATAGTTGTGATTGTTTCGCATGTAGGGTCCTTGTATTTCCTTTCACTCTGTAATATCTTCTGATCTTCATTCAAAGTTTCAAACAAAACAGTTGTGACATTTGAATACATTAAAAGATTCTTTTACAAGTTTTTATAGAATCCAATCAAATGAAACCAGTAGACATACAATGTTGATTAACTAACAACATGGAACTTGTTACATCTCAGAAAATTTAACTACAGTTACATGCAATGTTACAAAATCTCTTTAAGCGCATCACAAGCAACTATGTGTTAAAAAAGGGATTTACGCCTTAGAGCGGTTTTACAACACATTTATATAAAAAGAAAATATGACACTTTTTTTGTACTCCGCTATATTTGTATATTTTTGTAACTTTGTAAGTGTCTAAACAAACAAAAGAACTACCAGTGATTCTAGTTTTGCATAAACTACAACACATAACACTCAAATGTAAACCCTAATGCTTCTACATTTTCCCTTCGTATTTTTGCTTCAATGTTTTTATCAACTTCTAGATGAAAAAAGATTACTACGATCCAATTTCCCAATTGCGCCTTAATATGTGAAGCTCACGCCTCACAACTGAAATGCTTATGTATTGTTTGAGCCTTCAGATTCATAACCTTGAGGTGAAACACGACCGGATAAGGCGTACGCCTCGACTAAATTTTTAAACATTGACAAGTAAAAACTATACATCCACAAGATCTAGAAATGTTCTTATTTTTCAAAAGGAAAACGAAAACAACAGCAATGTTGATCTACAACTTTCATCAGTCACAAAAGGAGGAAGACCATCAATGACTTTTAAAATTGTGCTATCAAAATCAATGCAAGGCAAATTATAAGCCACGAAAAATTGATGCATCCTTTTACGAAAGTTAAATTATGCATTCTTGTAGTTCAATGTCATTAATGTAAAAGAAAATGCAAGTACTCAAGCTTCATAGGACAGAGAGAAATGTTAGTGTTTCCAAAGCAATTAGATGAGTCTTCTCTCACAGAAAGTACCAAATTCAGGGAGAATCAGATCCAAGAACAGAAAGCAATGTGAAGGTGGAGTTCATCATAGATCTAATAGTTTTATACGAATGTTGAACTTTTTGTTATCAGATCTGCATTTACTAAAACCTAAATTATTTACTTCCGCATTACCAAAATATAACAGAAATCAAAGACAGTGAAGGATCTCGTTTTCCTCTAAGAATAATATCAAAACATGATCTTCAAATATATAATCAAATCAATCGTAAAATGACAAGATCAGAAACAAACCTTGGAGGCAATCACAGTTCTCAGCTTCTTTACGAACAACATCAAGAACAGAATCAATCAACTCAGCTCCTTCAGTATAATGACCTTTCGCCCAATTATTACCAGCACCAGATTGTCCAAATACAAAATTATCAGGACGAAAGATCTGACCGTACTGACCAGATCTGATACTGTCCATGGTTCCTGGTTCCAGATCCATAAGAACAGCTCTAGGAACATATCGTCCACCAGAAGCTTCATTATAGTAAACATTGATTCTTTCAAGTTGAAGATCAGATGTTTCTCCTTTGTATTTTCCAGTTTGATCAATGCCATGTTCATCACAGATTACTTCCCAGAACTTAGCTCCGATCTGGTTACCACATTGGCCTCCTTGAACATGAAGGATTTCTCTCATTTTCTCGATCTACTTATTTAGGGTTTGAGTTTGGAATTCGACGATCGAAATTCGAATTCCGTCTCGATGAGAATGAGGGGAGTGAGTTTCGCAAAATCAGGAAGGAGGGAAATATATAGGAGAAAATGGTAATGTCCATCCTAAAGACATTGTCTACCTTGTTTAATCAACGTCCGATATTCATCGAGATGCGTACTAGGTTATGATTCAACTGTATGGATGTAAGGTTAATCATTGATTGAGGTGGACACAAAAGGAGGGTTTGCTCTAGCTTTGCCTTTACTCATCTTCTTCATAGGACTTCTACGTATCAGTCTTTACTTTCAATGATGACCTTTTTATTTTTCTAAAAATCAAGTTCATCTATACATTATTTCAACAAAAAGAAAAAAAAAATAAAAAATTCATCCATACATACATTTAGGGGTGGGAAACTGGTCGGGCTTCGACATTCATGGATACTGCTAGTCTAGGCTCAGTCGTACCGGGTAGTTTATATCTTGAGGCGGGTCGGGCAAACACTACCAACATTAGTCTTCGGGTGGGTTTTTCCCATCGAACCAGGGTGGTTCGAGATGGATTTCGGGCTCCCGACCCAAATTCTGAACTTTACATACATTCTGCTCACAACTTGCAAGTTGAACTTATGGCTAACCCGCTTACGATCCTCTTATGTGTGAGGGTTACAAACATATCATTCCTGTTTATTCTGCTTGCGGTATTGTAATTGGTTTCTAGCTAAACATTACAATCCCTTAAATGTTCGGACTTGATGATCTTCATCATTTGTCTTGTCCGATAAAAAATGATTGTATTGTAATATTGATCGAAGGACATCTTCTTCAGTTGTAATTCAACAAAATACCTATCTTCACTTCTGGGTTTTCGTCCGCCTTTGTGATGAATTGAACAAGATTATTTCCAAAACAATATAGAGTTGAGAATGATGGATCATAAGAAAAATCTCATAATATTTATCCTCTAAATCTTTTATAAGGTTTGTTTATTATTAATCTTAAATGAATGAAGAAGAAGATTTTCGGCTTCATGATGATAATGATAATAATAATAACAATAGTAATAGTCTTATTCATTCAGCGATGAATCTGTTAAAAATCTCGTGACAAACTCTTTGTTAGTTTAGGGGTCCATGGGTATATAGACAAAAAAAATGTTCAAAAAAGGTTTAGGGTCCAATCTTCCCAAAAAATAGATTTTTAGTCCTTTTGCACTTGGGACTAAAAGCCTTTACTATATGATTTTATTCCTTCTACGTCCCATTCAATTTTCGCGGGATTTAAAATGTGGGGTCGGACTGAAATTTGAAACGTCCTATTATGTACCGTGATTTGGGGATAAAATTAGGAGAACGGATATAATTGAATCTAAACTTTCTCTCTCATCCATAAACCGGTTAAATAAAAATCGAAACTTTCCCAAAACCAATCGTTTCCAAAAACCCTAACTAAATCTTCGAAACGTCATTACTAGAAACTAATCAAACGCTGAAAGGACGGAAATCAAATTTGGGCGTGATTTGGGGGATTTATTAGCAAAAAACGGATAGAAACAAATCATAATTTCTCTCTCCTCTAAACAGATTTGGAAATCAAATTTTCTCTCTCTTCTTTACAGATTTGGAAACCAAATCAATGTTCTCTATCTTACTATGTATTTTTTTTTCGATTCAAATCAAGTTTCTCTCACTTAACTTTTAGATTTGGAAAGACTATATTTTCTATGATCAATTTAGCGTGATTTAGGGGTTAATATACAAAACGTATATATCACTTTCTCTCACTTAATTTTCATGTTTAGTAATAGTATATTTTTCTGGGAACATTACAACAACATTTGTTTTCATTTTTACTCGTACATAAATACACATCGAATACAAATTATGAAACAAATGCGTAAATTATGTGTTGTTTATGACGAGGAAACCATCATTTGTCATGTATACAACGTCATTTATCAACTGTATGTGTGTCATGTTCAATAAATTATACATAAATTTTTTTACATTACGCATCGTTTACATTCTGTTACAAAAAAAACGTTTACACTATATTGTCGAAGAGCATATGTAGTCTTGAGCAGGACAAACAACATTTACACTATATTGTCGAATAGCATATCCTAATGCTTTTGCACCACAGGAAACAAATGACCAAATTCAGTAAATATTTTATCCCAGCCATCAGATTTTAGTTTTGTGGTCTTACTTAGATTGGATGACTCTGTAGAAAATTCCATAAGTAACAACAAAACTACAAAAAGAAAACATATACATTTGTCAACAAAACATATAATTTACTAGAAACAACATGGGTTAATTCCGTTTTGGCCCCCGATTTGTGACCAACTGGCCGTTTTGGCCCCCAATTGTGTCCAGCAGTTCGTTTTGGCCCCAAAAAATTCCTAAATGGCCCCAAATTTTTTCAACCTCCCAATTCTACCCCCATGGCATTTCTGTAATTATTTTTTTTTTCCTTTTCTTTGTCCACCTCATCTAACAATTGACACATCACTCTGTCCACCTCACCCTTCTTCTCCGGCGAAAGGTTGCCGGCCGGAATAAAAAATTCCGGCCGGCCACCTTTACCAAAATAAATTTTTTTTTTTTTTATTTCTCTCTCTTCTTCATCTCCTTCTTTCTCTCTCTTCTTCATCTCTTTCTTTCTCTCTTCTTCTTTCTTTACCTCTCTCTCTCTAACCCCTCTCTTTCTCTTTCTCTAACCCCTCTCTCTCTCTATCTTTAAAACTCCGGCGAAGGGGCGGAGCCCCTTCGCCGGAGAACCAGACCTTCAAGGTCTGGTGAGAAACCAGATTCGGTCTGGTTTCAAACCAGACCGAGGTCTGGTGAGAAACCAGATTCGGTCTGGTTTCAAACCAGACCGAGATCTGGTTTCTACAACCAGATCCCGGTCTGGTTTGAAACCAGATCCCGGTCTGGTTTGAAACCAGATCCCGGTCTGGTTTGAAACCAGATCCCGGTCTGGTTTGAAACCAGATCCCGGTCTGGTTTGAAACCAGATCCCGGTCTGGTTTGAAACTAGATCCCGGTCTGGTTTGAAACCAGATCGGAATCTGGTTTCAACTAACCAGATTTCGTTCTGGTTAGTTGAAACCAGATTCCGATCTGGTTTCAAACCAGACCGGGATCTGGTTATAGAAACCAGATCTCGGTCTGGTTTGAAACCAAACCGGATCTGGTTTCGCACCAGACCGGATCTGGTTTCGCACCAGACCTTGAAGGTCTGGTTCTCCGGCGAAGGGGCTCCGCCCCTTCGCCGGAGTTTTAAAGATAGAGAAAGAGAGGGGTTAGAGAAAGAGAAAGAGAGGGGTTAGAGAAAGAGAAAGAGAGGGGTTAGAGAAAGAGAAAGAGAGGGGTTAGAGAAAGAGAAAGAGAGGGGTTAGAGAGAGAGAGAGGTAAAGAAAGAAGAAGAGAGAAAGAAAGAGATGAAGAAGAGAGAGAAAGAAGGAGATGAAGAAGAGAGAGAAATAAAAAAAAAAAAAAAAATTATTTTGGTAAAGTGGCCGGCCGGAATTTTTTATTCCGGCCGGCAACCTTTCGCCGGAGAAGAAGGGTGAGGTGGACAGAGTGATGTGTCAATTGTTAGATGAGGTGGACAAAGAAAAGGAAAAAAAAATAATTACAGAAATGCCATGGGGGTAGAATTGGGAGGTTGAAAAAATTTGGGGCCATTTAGGAATTTTTTGGGGCCAAAACGAACTGCCGGACACAATTGGGGGCCAAAACGGCCAGTTGGTCACAAATCGGGGGCCAAAACGGAATTAACCCAAACAACATGTATAATGGAGTAAATTATGCATACTGTTTGTTAAACTTCATAATGTGTTGGGACACAAACAAAATTTTAGTCTGAATCAAAAGGTCACTGTTATGTGAAAAAATATGTATAATGTGCAATAAATTACATATAATTTTTTAAACGTTATGTTTGACAATATTTGAAGGATTTGAGTAGTTTGGCCAGCTTAACATGCCTACTTGTATGGGTGAAATTACGCATTATGGTAGATAAATTATACATAATTTCTGTCTTCTTATGAAATGTTTTATATTTTATGATAAATTATATATAATTTATAACAAACTACTTATATTTTTTATTCTTTGATAAAAACATGTACGGAAGATGTTTGCGTAATGTACCAGAAAGTATGAAAATGTATTGTAAATTACCTATATTGTATATTCTGTTATGATAAACGTACGGAATAACAACTGGTTCGTAAAATTGTACGGAACCAAAAATCTGAGGTGAAGAAATATCAAAAAATCAAAAAGCTTAAACCTAAATATAATGTAAAATGATATGATAATCGGATGAAAACAAAACATAATCGATTTGAAGGAATCAATAAAGAAGGATTAAACATCAAGATCATAAACAGTTATGAATATCTTAAAGAGAGAAAATAAACCTCACAAATACGAAAGTTAATGAATTAGTAAACAAACATTTGATAACAAAATCAAAATCTGTTATGTTTAATGATAGAGAGAGAGAGAATCTGTTACTTTAACCTGAGAAGGAATTTTAGATCTTAACAACGGAAAGAACAAATACTTTGACAGTGTAAAAACTGATAAAACTTGGATGATTCAGCTGCTATAATGAAGAAGGACCAAGATTTCTGAGTTTAATGGAGGTTTACTGGAGGTTTATGAAGATGATTCGATTTTAGAGAGAGGAAATAAACAGGTTTCCGTTTTGGAGGATGGTGAAGATAATGGTTATTTTGAATAGAAACGTGATTGGAGAGAGAAGATGAGAGATAAAAATGGAAACAGATATTTGGGGATTTTGAAGGTTAAACAGTTTTTATATATATGGAAGGTTAGTTTAGGTATTAAGATTTAATATGTATTCTAGAGATTTGTGTTTTCTCTCTAGATGAATACAAATGAACTAGATATCTATTTACATTATTATTTTGGTTTACAAACCTTTTATAGGATTAGAGATGACCAAATGTGTATTTAGGGCCCGTTTTTTGGATTATAAGCCCACAAATTCTTAGTTTAGAACCCTAAGACAATACCCCCAATTACATTTTCTCACAACTATATACCAAACACTAAGGTTGTGTTTGTTTTTTTTTGTAGACGTCTGAATCTGAATTGGTTGAATCTGAATTAGCTGAACTGAATTAGCTGAATCTGAACTGCCTGAATTATTTCGCAATTAAGATGTTTGTTCTCCAAATCTGAATCATTACATCTGAATTGAAAAAATTACATATGTACCCCCATTAATATTTAAATGAAAAAAACTTTGTCCTTTACTTTTTCTTTTCTACTTTCTCCTTCTCTCTCCTGCCCTCTTTCCCATACGGCTAAACTAAAATCCCAAAACCCTACTTCACCCAAAACACTGCTTCATCTAAAACGAGTGATACACCCATTGATTTTTTTTTTCTAGCTCTATAATGCCACTTCTCTTCTCTCTAAACTTATAGATTGTATCTCCTCATCTCTTAATTTAACTTCAAACCTCTTGAATGTGGGTATCTTCCTGATAACCCATTAAACCCTAACCCAAATCTCTTAAATGGGTCTCTTCCGGATAACCTTTTGAATTGGTCTCTTCAAAACCTCTTAATTTTCGAAGCTCCCTGTTAATGTAAGTTTAGATCTTCAACATAATAATCTCACTGGAAAAGTTCCCCAGCTCTGATCATTATTGAATCAAGGTCCTACTACTTTCTCTGGAAACCCTAATTTTTGCGGTTTTCCTCTATCAAATCAATGTCCAGAAGTTGAAAACCCTAAAATCCCTGACAACCCATTAAACCCTACCACAAAACCAATTTTTATCCTACTAGTGGATCAAGTGATTTACTGGAAGCAGATAAAACCAGATGGATTGCAGCAACTGTTCCTATAATATTTGGAATTTTAGTTGTACTCGGAGTTTGCTCTCTTTCGGTATGGTTACGAAAAAAATGAAAATAAAGATGGAGTCATTTCAGTTGTATATGGAATTTCAGTGGTACTTGGTGGTGGTCCGGTGGTGATAGGATGGTGATGTGAAGAAGATGAAGATGAAGATTGGGTCATTTTCTATTTTTGGGGGTATTTTCGTCATTTGTAGTATTTCAGATTTTTTTAAATTTTTTCAGACTTGTTTTAAAGTCTGAAATAAATGGGCCTTAATTCAGCCAATTCAGATGTTTAATTGATTCAGCCAACATTTCAGATCATGTCAAATACGAAAAAACAAACATCTAAATCTGAATTGAAGCTCAATTCAGATTTCAGATCTGAAAAATAGAAAAAACAAACACAACCTAAATGTTCATCAAAAAAAAAATATACCAAACACTAACAAAAGTTTTTCTTAGTAAAAACATTTTGTTTTCTTTTTCATCAAAAAAAAGTTGTTTTCACGTCCACATACTTTAATAGTATCGAACTAACTCTAAGAAAAACTTACTTTGTATTCATTATAGGATTCCAAATATTAACTGTTTCACGACGCGATCAGTTTTCAACCAAGCAAAAGGTGAGGAAACGAAACCTCAGTCTCAATTAGCTTCACTAGATCCTTCGTAAGTCCTAACTACCCTAGCTTCGCATGAGTATTCCTTTCATTTTCATCTTATGCTACCTCATTTATTTATTTTCATTTCTTGTTGAAGCAGTCCTATAGGAAGAGATTGACTATGCCCTTGGATGACTTCTTGGAGCTTCCCATGGAGATGATTGTGAACTCCTAAGACTCCTACCATGTTGCCTCTGATTTAATGGGACCACATATCCATAGATCCATCTTTACATATCCGGCAATTTTATTTTTCTAATTGAAAAGCAGCTCATATCATAATTGTCCTACTAATAATACAAAAAATATGTGCACCGCTTAAATTATTTATTTTCATTCAACACATGAAAGTCCAAATTCAACCCTTACAATGTTAATATTATTTATATTTATTCCTAATATTTATATCAAATCTTAATATAATGGCCAAATTGGCACTCAATTTATTTAAATTAATGAACTGCAATTAGCACTACACATAACACAATTGTGAACTCAGTCCTTTTAAAAGATACAAAAGGATAATTTTACACTTTGTCTTATTCGTCACCTACTATAGGCGGTGCGGTAGAGAGTCGGGTGGGTAAGACATTGTTACTTTTTGATACTAGTCTTAGAGTTAATAATTGAAGTCCGACTAAACTTAAAAATGGTAGAAAATGACTGGCGTGAGAAAAGTATAAAAGAGATCAAATAGATCTAGTTCAAGATAAAAATCGAGTGGGCAAGTACTATACGGCTATACGCAATGGAGTCTGATGGAATCTTTTCAATCAAACTTGAAGTTAGAGAAGATGGGAGCCAAAATAAGATTCATCATATACTTATTATTCTCAACACTACAGATTTAGAATAATAAAATGGTGAAAAATGGATCATTGTTAAGATTAGTGTAGGACAAATAATACCCATTCATAGAGAATCCAAAAGGTTAAAATATTAGGGATTTTCTCACAAAATGTCAATTGTTACGTGTTCCATGGCCCATGTGTTCACACATGCATGTCATGTGGACGGGTAACATGACAGCTTACTTAAAATTATATTGTTGTGGATGGGGGTTGCATACCCTATTGCCTATAGAACTCAGAAGAAAATTGCTTCTCAAAATATAAATGGATTAATTCAATTTGGTTGTTTTCTTTTGTTGAAATATTCAATTTGGTTGAATAAAATTGATTCATTTACTAATGTGTCTTTCTAAAGGGGATCCGTTTTTTACTTTTAACTCTTTAAATTTTCTTTTGTTAAATTTTTGATGGAGTCATTGGAGGATAAGTCCAAAATATATAATGACTTTGAGGCCTAAACTTGACAGACAATAGTTTATTTACTTAATTTCTGTTTTTTCTTCGTACAAATACACAAATACATCACTATTTTGTTAATTGATTAGTGAAGTATAGATTAATGTAAGAACAAATTTACTTTCTACACTAATACATATAATTATTTACGTTTTGTTTAATTAAGCTTATTACGCTATTAGAGTCCATTTTCTTGAGTCTCCCACCAAAAATTTTTTTTTGATGACATGTATTTGACTTTTGTTATGTTTTGCCCTTGCCCGATTTTGTAATTATTTGTAATTGAAGAAAGAGAAATGTCAGAGATATAAATATCCTTTCTTTTTCACTTCTTAACTTCAACTTCATATCTTTCTCTCCCCCTTTTCTTTTTTATAGGTTAATTTTAATTTGACTCATAATTTGTGACCAACTCACGTTTTTAGCTCCATAAGTGTGCAACAATTTGATTTGTCCCCTAAGGTCAAAATTTTAACTTTTTCCGAAACATTGACTCTCCTTCATCTTCATTAAAAACCTAATTTTTCTTCTCTTCAAAAAAATTTCTTCTTGTAATTTGAGCATCCTTCGAAGGTGATTGGAACTATAAAATATGAAGAAGTTGTCATTATCTTTTACATGAATTTTAAGTTAATCCACAAGGAGTAAAACTTTCAATAACCAAAAGATTTGATTTTTATCGGTCATGGTAATCTCAGTTTGTTTGAGTTTCCTCCGTTTCATTACGTTTTCCTCTAAGTACATGTTCATTTAATAGGAAATGACATGAAATGCAGTACTTCAGTGAGAGGAAGGGCCAAAATTCATGTGATTCTAATCAATTATGAGAACTCATGATCGATAAGATCAAATTTTTTTATATAAATACCATAATTCGGCTAGTAAAAGCCGGTCATGAAATTTATGGTAGAGATTACGAAGGTCGTGACAATTCATATTGGTTATATGGACTTTTTTTTGAAGTTTCAAAGATCTTATTAATGCATGTTCTGATCATTTTAGAACTTCGTGCTGATTTTTACTAGACATGATATTCTGTAACTCTGAATCTCCAACAAGCAAGGCCTAGTGTTTTAGCTTTTTCTGTTTATTGTCAGCTTTTTATCGACAATCTTTAGCTAAATGGTGGAGTTTGCCACAAGTGAAGCATTCGCCTGCAAATTTCTTCTTTATAGGATTGCCTACTGTGTTTGCCGAAGGTTTCTCTCTAAGCTTCTGGCTTGGTCTTGCTTTCCACCGCATTGACATAGGAGATTTTTTTATTTCACATTTCTGCATGCACTTAGGCTATCCCCTTCAACTCAGAGTTTGAGGATTAGGTCTTCAAGACCAATCTTTGTTCTTGGGTGATAAATAGTTTTTCAAGTCTTTCTACTGCGAAGGAAGTTTATTCTATCATGGAATGAACCTCAACTACCTCATTTGTAACTATATTTTCTGCCTTTAGTTCTTGTAGGGGAATTTGAATTTCTTGTATTTGCATCATGACTGGTTTAGAGTCAGTCATTTCATACCCGCAATTGATGTTTTATACTTGTTAGTGAGGGTATCCCTTAATTCTTTCGATGTCGTTATTACATCATAGACTTTGTTTAAGACTATCATCAAGACTGTTTGATAGGTAATTCTTACTTAAGAAATTTCAACGCTTCCACGGCAGAGACATTTTGGATACCACCATTCTCATTGAGGACGAATTTTTCTTTCGAAAGGTGCTTCACCGGATCAAAATCGTGAGAAACATCTTCTACTGCCACCTTTTGAAGTCAATCTCTTGAATTTTGGTTCTGATTTTTCACCATGGTTGGAGGATGGAGCATTCACTCAAATATTTTCAACATTGGTTGTCATTTATGCTTATCACAGAGCCGCAGCAAGTTAGTATTTAAAACTTTGAATAAAGAAAACAAAATGTCTTAAAGATTGTTGTGTCGATGGTATACTAAGACAAAAAAAAAATCTTATTGCCTATCAATCAACGAAAAACTAATAAAAGTTCCAAAAATGATTGGGGGCTCCTTGTCGTACTCCATAACTAAGTTGGCTAATAAGACAAGGGGTATTTTAGTCTTTTCACATTCTGAAAAAGACCAAAATACTTCTTGTCCGATTAAGGGGAGTACAACATGGAGTATGTCATGGAGTCCTCATATCAGTGTTGTAAAAGTTCAGAGATGCGCAATACTAGATTTTTTATATTTGTTTTAAATACAAACTTTTAAATCCGCTTAGATCTTTAAGATAAAGATTGGAGTAGTAAAAATTGAAGATTTTTTGTGGAAACGAAGTAAGTACAAAATATTGATGAAGTAAATTTCAACAACAAAAACGATTGGGGGACTCCCTTTATGGAGTACACTAGGGAGTGTACAAGAAAGTCCCTTTATCAGCATTGAACAACAACTATAAAAACGGCTACTCAGGGGTAAAATTCCTCCAATGAGCTGTTGGGTGCCTTTAGTAACAAAAGAATCGCAAAATTTGACCGTTGAGACGGGTCAGGCAGCCTAGGCCCGGGATAAGACCCAAGTTTACCTGGCTTGTATTCTATGCCCTTGATTTCTAAGTGGAATACTAAACCTCTTACCCAAATTCCAATTAGTGGTGTTGAAAAGGTCGGACGGGCCAGCCAGGCTGGGTTGCGGGTCGAGCCCATCCAACCCGAGTTGGTAAGGTATCTGGTCGGGCTTCAACCCGTTGGTATACCCTGCCCCAACCCCGGACCGAGTATAGGCCCAGGCCAAGCCGGTTCGGGTTGAATCCAGACCTGGCCAGATAAGCCTATTGTTTGTTTTTCTTTTTAATTCTTAAATTTGATATGCAAATAAAAAAATATAAATTGATAGTTTATTTTGGAAGGTATTTATCTATAGTTTAGAAATAATTTTCTTAAAAGATTTTTTGACAATGATTTTGGGATGATTTGATGATAATAATAATAAATAAGATGATACAGAAATAATTTTAGGAATTAAATCTTTTGGAAAGAACTCTATAGAATTTTTGAAAAGACTTTCTCATAAACTTAAGATTCCTATGATTTACGTTAATAACTTTAAGAAAGATTTTCTGAAAAGATTTTCTAGAAATAGATTTAGGAATGAAAAAATTTTGAAAGACAGCGGCTGTGGGGAATAAAAAAAATCTCTAGGAATAAAAATTCTCCACAAAATTGGTCAACCGAGATTGGCTATTGGCTTTTTTATATCTATTTGTTGTTATAAGGCTCCCAATTTTAGAGTTAAACAAAATTAATTTTTTAGAAGATCCCATAAATGAATTTAGAAAGAACTTTTATAAATTTAAGCAAAATTTTTCATGGTTCTAAACCCTAAACTCTTTTCAAGTTTCTTCTTTTCTTCATCTTATTTTTCAAAGCTTTGTTTTCTTCTAATCACTAAACACTAAACACTAAAAACATAGGAGAACAACCTAACATGTTTAGAAATGAATATGTTTTAGGGTTTCAAAATTAATTGATTTTTTAGGGTTTATAATGTGTTTATCTTGGGGAGGATTAATGGAGGAAGAAACTTGTTTTGGACAACCCATGAAAGATGTATTAAGAACTTCAAAATATTTTGTTTGATGATTTGTAGGGTTTAGAATGTTTTTTTTTCCTTTTATCTCTCTAACTTTGTTGTTGATTTTAGATAAATAAGGTTATTATGTGTTTGAGATTTGAGGAAGATAAGTAAGAGAAGTGATAGAGAAGGAAAAAAGATGAGATGAATAAATTTTTCTCCGGAGAAGAAGAAAAAAGAGGGAAAGAAGAAAGAGGTGTAAGTTATAAAAAAAAAATTGTGTTCCCCATAGAAAAATATTCCCTAGAGATTTCACAAAAAACATGGATTCTCCGGAGAATTTATTCCTCGGAGATTTTTCATTATTCTCCAAAGGCGCGGCCTTTTGAAAGAAGTCTTTGAAATTTTAGAAAAAACTTTCCCATTAATGTAAAGATTCCTATGATTTACATAAGTAATATTAAGAAAGATTTTTTGAAAAGGTTTTATGGAAATAGTTTTAGGAGTGAAGTTTTTTATAAAAACATTTATGGAATTTTAAAGAAATCTATAGAATTTTAGAAAAGACTTTCTCATTAACTTAAAGATAAACATATGGAATTTTAAAGAAATCTAAGGAATTATTTTTTTTTTTTAAAAAAGTAGGAGAGAAAAAAAAGAGGAAAAAACGGGCTGAACCAGGTTCCGGGTCGGGCTTGACCCGCCGGACTCAAACCATAAACCCATCCCAGGACAGGAAAGTAACCCGAGTCAACCTGGCCCGTCAGGCCTGGTTTCGCCCACTAACTCCACCAGATACTATCGTTCCTTGTCTTTTTCTTTAATGGTGTGTTTGGTTGCAGGATTCCTAAGTAGGATTCCTATCAAAAGTGGAATTTGGTAGGAATCATGAATACTTGGTCTGTTTGGCTACCAAGAATCCTAGGACTCTTGAATCCTAAGGATTCCTAATTCCAAAATTTGTATTGGACCAAAATCCCACCCTACCCCCTAGGATTTGCTCGGATTTTGGATTAATGAACTTAAATTTCAAACTTAAAATCAACAAAAAAATATTTCCTTCTACAAAATCATTATTTTTTCCAAAAATTATATTTTTTCTAAAGACATTTGAAAATACTCAAATAATAATAATGGTGTGTTTGGATGGCGGAATCATGAATCCGCGGATTCACGAGTCCTTGGGATTCATGATTCCACGGATTCATGAATCCAAGTAATATTTTTTGGCTTGTTTGGCAACTAAGAATCTTATGATTTATTATTATTTGAGTATTTTTAAACGTCTTTAAAAAAAATATGATTTTTGAAAAAAATAATGATTTTGAAAAAAAATAATAATTTTGTAGAAGAAAATATTTTTTTGTTAATTTTAAGGTTGAAATTTAGGTTTATTAATCCAAAATCCTAACAAATCCTAGGGGGTAGGGTGGGATTTTGATCCAATACAAATTTTGGAATTAGGAATCCTTAGGATTCAAGAGTCCTTGGATTTTTGGTAGCCAAACAGACCAATGATTCATAATTCTTACCAAATTCCACTTTTGATAGGAATCCTACTTAGGAATCCTGCAACCAAACACACCATAAAGGTTTTTGGGGGTCGGGAGGAAGTTTGAATCCTTCGGTCGTGAGGCTCCAATGGCGTCTATGTCCAGATTGATTGCCTTCATGAAGGGACAGGTAACAAATTTGGGTTTCATTCATTTCGCCACATCTCTCACACACACACACGTCAGTTGTTAAATCACATTCAAACTTTTTTTTGTTGATTTTGTATTTCAATATTGTCTACTGAGGAATACGACAATAGGTTTTTTTTTTTTTGTTTTTGGTACAGTCACCGATTACACTAGGGTTTACAATGAGGTTCCACCAGTAAAAGTTATTGCTTTGAGATCCACAGATACCGCAAGAGCCAGGATCGACCAAGGCAGGTGGAAAATGTGTAAGTTTTGATCTTCAACAATACAAGTAGTAGTAATAGTAATAACCAAACCATGAGTAATGTGAGAAGAAGAATAGAAGAAGGAGGTACTTATCCAATTCTCTCTCTCTCTCTCGGTTTTCCTTTTTTGTTGTTGTTTAGGGTTTTTCCATCAATATGTAAACTTTTAAGATTGATACTATCATTATGTATATCCAATGTGAATTCCCCTATTACTCCCCCTCCTATGATTAATTACCTAGACCTAGTTTTGAAGTTTCCTTCTTTCTCTCTGTATGTAGATTACTATACAACAACAACAACGGATAACCTTGATGACAATCTCCTTGCTGAAATTCTAATACGACTGCCTGCAAAAACCGTAGCTAGATTCAAAGTTATCAACAAAAGATGGTATTCATTGATCTCTCATCCTTTCTTTGTGAACAAACATACTAGTCTTCAAACCAGTCAAGATGCTTCTAGTTTTATTTTGGAAAAACCATATGGTATCACTCTGGTATCTTTTGATCGCCCTTCATCCAATCTCTTTAGTGAAACCGCCCTTACTCTAGGCTTACCACATGAAGATGTCGACCACACAAGATCATGCATTTTAGCTAATTCCCATGGGCTTATTTTAGTTGAGATTGGATACGACATTTACATCTACAACCCTTTTAACCAAGAAGAAACAACTTATTCCATCTCCCTGCATAGGGTTACCTTGTTATTATGGGATAATTTTTGGTCCAACTTCCTCCTCTCCGCATTACTATAGTCACTACAATCTGGTTTGCTTGGTTGAAGCAGACGAGGCTTTTAAATTCAAGATTTTTATGCCAGAGAAAGGGCGTTGGAGAGATTCCAAGAAATCTGCGATGATAAGCTATGGTACTAATGGCTTAAAAAAGATGTCTGTGTGCTTACATACTCGTCCTGTTTGCTTTCGAGGGATTATGTATACATTGACTGAAACTGGATATATCATTGCATTCCATTTGGATAAAGAAGAAAGTAGGATGATTGAAATACCAAAGAGTGTATCTGAGATGTT
>BEHA01000981.1:391221-423029 GCA_002897215.1 Eschscholzia californica subsp. californica | reverse complement strand
CCCCCCCCCCCTACAGGACAAATCTGATATGCATATATAGGCTTGGTAGGCGGTGCTAAAGCTCCGACTGAGATGATGAGGTGGTAAGATACTGACTTGATGATAACCACGTGGCATGACCATTAAAAGAGTAAATATTGACCATGTGCGAGTATTTTGACATAATGAGATCTTTTGACAATAAAGGTGCGTGTATGAAAAACAGATTTTTGGCACTATCTGGCTATCAGCGCAAACATTCAAATCTGCTATGCTTTCTTTCCGTTGTAGAAAAGAGATCCCTTATCCCCGCCCTCCTTTCCAAAATGATGAACATTAAGTCCAGGAGGCCACTCTTTGGACAGAAGACAACTCGAGGTGTCGAGCTGACTTCTGCTTACCTACTAATTTTGCCTTCCTGCCTAGAACAATGCGTAGGGGTGTAGATGACTCGGCAGTCGGATCCACCTCTTTGCTAGCTCCAAGCTAGAGTAGAGCTCAAAGTGGTGAGCTGACTTCCGCATACCTTCCTGCTCTTATAATTTTATATTATAACAGAAGTATATCTAATATTCGTCTTTCTGTAAGCTTCGACATTGAAACTTCAATTTTTTTTTGGACACCATTTCCTTGGAATTATAATTTTTCAAGTCCAAAAATCACCACCACTAATAAAGACAAAATGTAAAAAGTAAAACATCTCATATTCGACTTATCATATAAAAAACTAATTAATTTTTTCATTAGATATAGTGGACAGAGATAAATGAAGAAAAGAAGATACACAAGCCTAAAAGAATATTTAGGTGACCAAGTAATAGAGAACGAGAAAAAAAAACAATGGAAGAAACATTGTGTTTTATTTTAAGAAAATATACGTAACTATAGACATAATTTACTAGGGAAAACAGAATCCCAAGTGGGGGATCGGTCACAGTTTTTTCGTGTTCTTAAAGAAAATAGGAAAACCTGGAATTTTTTTTTTTTTGTTCCTCCATAATACAAAACACCTACATTGTTTTTTAGGGAATTTTATTCTTCGTTTTCTTTTGAGAAAATGACAATCAAGCACAACCATAATAGTTAATATAGGGACACATGGCCATGTAAGTTTAGTTGTTGTCACCGTCTAAAATAATTGAATTCTAGTCTTAGATCATGGGATTTTTCTAGGAAGTTTTCCATTACCTGCAAATACAGTGATCATAAGTCTAGACAACTTTTAAGCTTCAAAGTTTTCCCAATGGAGATTTATGATCTTATTTCATCCTTATGATGTACCGATGATGTTATTGAGGCAGTAATGTGCCAATTTAGTCGTTTGATACATCTGACATGTTTATTTTGTCATTTGTACAAAAATGGTTTTTGACATTACACCCCTAATACTAATTCGTAATATTGTTACCCCTCAAAAACTAATAATCGAGTTAACCCCATTGGTCATGTTATTTTTTGACAAAATACTAAGACAATATTGATGTGCGGAAAGAGAATGTGACTACCAAAAATAAAAATCTGGTGTGATTTCAGCAATTGTAATATCGTACTTTCGTATTTGATTCAAAGGGGTAAACTCAATTGTCGATTGTTGAGAGAAGAAGGTAAACTCAGTTACGAATAAATATCGAAGGGGTAAAGTAAAAAAAAACTAAAAAAAAAAAGAAGAAGAAGACAGTAAATAACAGAGTTTGAAAAGTTGTTAAAACTTAATTTGTTTTACAACAAGGACCATAAAGTAATAAAATAGGGGCTAAACGGGAAGAAGACTATATAACATGATCTTATAGATCATAATCACAAGAAAAATCCTAGGGATTTGTTTGACGATCTCGAAATAAAGTAAAACAAGGACCATCTATATAATAAGGGAGGAGGGTATCTTTCCCCCTCCTCCCAATGGCCATGATTTATCCTCACAAAAGATAAAAGATGGTTGAGATTAATTCTCCCAAAATCTAATGGCTTAAACTCACATGACACCCCATCCAATGGTTTAAATGAAATGGTAGAGCATCTTTTGAAAGATGCCATTTCGAATCACTTTTCCCCCCATTTTGAAATCACTTTTCCCCCCGAATTTGTCCTCTCCCCCTCATTCTCAATTTTTTCAAATGTTTCTTTCTCTCTCATGCAGCCTCTGACTGCCTCACGCAGCCGGCCTGCCTCTCTCCTCTTTCTCAACATTTCTCCAGCTCACACCATCTCTCTTTCTCTATCAAACAAAATCCTTATAGCAAGAGCCCATCAAATTTATTTGTGATGGTCACGATGTAGAGGAATATCAGCTTTTTTTTTTTGATGAAAGAGAGGAGTATCAGCTTAACAATGCAAAGATTAACGTTTCAGGGGTCATGGATGGTGGTCATGGGAACAAAAGGTGTGACATTAGTAGTGGAGTAGACCATAATAACAATAACGTAGTTTTGGTAAACCAACTCATCTCCCATCAAAAATAGGTTTCAAGTTTGTTTCTCACACGACCTCATTAGAGCAAACAGAATAGTATCAACCCACCATCAATCTCATACAACCTCATCAGATGATGATGAATCATCATATATCTTCCTTTACTGCTCCAACTATCACCTGTTACTATCTCGGATAAATATATTCATTCCGTATTCTATGAGTTGTATTTTTGTTTATTCTATTTTCTTTTTGTGAATTTTGTTTTATTGTGGCATATGTGAGATTGAGCTTGAGTTGTTTATTTCTTCAGTAACTTAATGATCGATTATTACTGTAGTATTTTAATCAGTCGCTAGATCGACCATTTATCAGTTCAGTTCTTTATGTAAATACTGGTTGACCATTTTTTTCTTACCCTATGGTAATTATACTAATTATTTATAATGAACGGTTGTAAATGTTAATCCATGTGGAGTGTGCTTGAAGAATTGCTACTATTAATTGGTTGTTGATCTTCTTTAATTTGTTGTTGTTGTTCATTTTGCTAATTAGATTAAGCATATTGAATCTTGCGTTTTCTTTCTTAGGAGTTTCTGAATTTTTTATTAAGTTTTTTCAAACAAATTTTAGGGTTTGTCGGATCAACTTAGAGTTTATACGAAATGATCACTTAAGGGATCAAAGAAAGAACCTCCTGCAAAAGTACTCATTTGGATTCGAAGTCCATCAAGGAAGTTCGAAATTAAATATCTACTGTCGTAAAAATCATACAAACAAGGTTTTGGAAGGAATCATAGAAGTGGTTTGTCACGTGAAAGTTTTTTTTTATGAGATTGTCACATGAAAGTTAACAGTAGATTTATCAAAGAAATGACATGAGATTGTCACATGTTCCATATTTTGATTTGGAATGTTTGAACTTATTAGGTCACAACTATTTTCACTTTAAAGTTTACTTTGTGCTACTCGATTTTTGTGGGTCTATAAATTGATTTGTGTTAAATTTAAATCGATTTCTTCGAGGGTTTTATTTAATGCAGTATGGTTTTAATCTATTTCACCGGCTCATGTACGCGCTTGATAAAATTGTCCGTGCCCGGCGGGCACGGGTTATACCCTCGTAAAGTAATAAAATAGGGCCAAACCGGAAGAAAATATAATAACATAATCTTAGAGATCATAATCACAAGAAAATCCTAGGGATTTGTTTAACGATCTCGAAAATAAAGAGGGTGAGAGTGACCAACTAGGGTTCTGTCTCAGGGGGTTTGGCCGTTTGGGATTCCTTCTCTTCTTATATATATATATATAAGGTTAGGGTTCTCTTCCTTCCTCTCTACAAAGAAAACTAGGGTTTCAAGATCGATAAAAACAGATCGATCGCCATGGCTCAGGAAGGAAGATTGTCTGGTACCGTTAAGTGGTTCAACAGTACTAAGGGTTTCGGGTTCATCTCACCAGCTGATGGAAGCGAAGATCTCTTCGTCCATCAATCATCTATCAAATCTGATGGATACCGATCCCTTGCTGAAGGTGAACAAGTCGAGTACTTGGTTGAAAATGGTGACGACGGCAGGACTAAGGCCGTTGATGTAACCGGTCCTGACGGTGTCAACGTTCAAGGTGGCCGTAGTGATAGCTTCGGCGGAGGCGGTGGTGGAAGAGGTGGTCGAGGTGGTGGCTATGGATTTGGTGGCGGATCTGACAGTTATGGTGGTGGGTACAATGGCGGAGGCAGAGGAGGCGGCAGAGGTGGTCGTGGTGGCGGTGGATATGGAGGTGGCGGTGGCTATGGAGGAGGCGGTGGCGGTGGCGGATGCTATACCTGCGGTGAGTCCGGACACATGGCAAGAGATTGCAGCCAGGGTGGTGGCGGTGGTGGAAGGTTCGGCGGCGGCGGTAGCAGAGGAGGTGGTGGTGGCGGCGGTAGCTGCTACAACTGTCAGGAATCAGGACATTTTGCGAGAGAATGCCCTAAAAACAACAACTGATTATTAGGGTAAACATGTTTACTTTTACATGTTTTTCCTTTCTCTCTCTCTTTCTCTCTATCACAGTACTTTATTTTCTGGATTAGTTTTTATTTGGTTTTGAATCATGGGATAGTTTAAGAAGTGTTTTTGTTATTTTAAGATCGCTAATGGTTGCGATCTGGTGGTTTAATGGTGGCGGGGTGTTCCTTTTTGACCATTACTTTCCCCTTGTTCGTTTTGAATGGATATGCTGGTTATAATCTCTTTTTCTTTCTTTACTTTTCTTGTTCGAATGGTTTGCTATGGTATTCTTATTTTGATTTACCGGAAAATACTTGATATGATTCAGACAATATCATGTCTTGTTCTCAAAAATTTAGGGTTTATGTATGTGAGCTTTAGGGTTTATGTGAAGTGTTGTAAACCAAGGGTCCTGAAAAGGACCTCAGAGGTTTACTTCGATAGGCCCTCACTACTACCCGTTTCACGTGTCTTTTTGTTTAGTGATGTAGAGAAAGTATGGCCGTGGTTCCGATACAATAATCGGTTTGTGGAAGTTAATCTATAGAACAATGATTGGGGAGTGGTTAGATATATCGTTAATGGTCACTAGATTAAGAGACTTTCAGTAGAATATGTGGGACTACTAGCAGAGGTCTCTTGGTCTTTTTGTTGAGTTATGCAGAGGAAGTGCTAACCCTAGTTTTGATACCATATTTGGTTTTTGTACATAATTCCAAACCAGTAGGTGGTGGTGAGTGATGCAGAGGAAGTATGAGTGCAAGCCTGTTTCTGATACCATATATTTCATGGTTGATCATGAGAGTAGGAGTCCCTTCTGGTGTCCAAATTCGACTATTCCTCGACAATTTTCACTCGCTCCATGTTAGAGTTTCTTTTGGGTCCTTCAACCCTTTGTGAGTATGTAGTTGAAGTACAGTAGTGAGGCCATCATCTTACCTTCTCACCTATGATTCTTCAATTGCTCATTCACGATTTTATCTTTCAAAACTTTGTTGTTTCTGCATACTCCTTTCCTGGCCTCCGGTGATCCATTCATTTGTTGGTTGCAAACTGGGATGTTTTTGCCCACTCATTAGCTTCCTCCTGTTATTCTATTTATGTATCCATGTAGTTAAATGGTAGGTTGGCACCCACTGGTTTGTACAGAGAGGCCTTTCTAGTAAGAGTTTTTGGAAGTGGAAGTGTTGTGTTCGTTTTCTGGTAGAGCTTGTTAGATGGTAACCCTGCCTGTATTGGAGTCCAGCCACGCTTGTTTCTCATTTGAAGAGTATCTACGCTCAGAGACCTAGAGTATTAATTGTCCGTTTTGGCTCTCATAGACGTAAAACCTAAGAAGAGAATCTTTGAAGGTTTAGGTTTTAGAGTAGAGGTCTGCCTGGCTTAGAGGAAGAGGCAAATCAAACTTATTTGTGGATGTATCAATTTTTTTTGGTCTTGATGGTTCAGTAATTGTAAGAACGACACAAGTCTTCTTTGGTTCTAAACCTGATTTGCTCAATTAGGAAGAGTCGTTTGGGTTGGATTAGGTGCCATCTGTTTTACCTGAGTTCGATTTTAATATCTGAAACCCATCTAGCTATAATTTACATGTATAGATAGTGGAGGCTGTATAGATAGTGGAGGCTTTGGGCAACTTAAAAAGTCCCTCTAGAGATTAAAGACTTCAGCCGACTAGACTCGACTTTGGGGCATATTCATTTGGAGTTCAAAAGCTGTTTTTTTTAGAATATTACTTCCAATCTTCATTATCTCCTCTTTGCCTCTCTCTTGTTCATCTTCTTTCTATCTTCCTCCATATGATCCTCTTGCTCTCATTGTTTATTGGTGTCCCTCATTTTCTCGGTCTCTTCTCTTACTGTTTCTTTCCTTCACTATTTGTCTCTCTATCGATTTCCATTTTTCATCTCATCAAAGTCTTATTTCATTGTTTTCTTGTACCCCAAGGTTGAAATTGGGGAGAGTTGCTGTGTGTATTTTGGGCGAATTTGATTGTCTAAAATCCGTTTTTTTGTGAATACACGGAGAACATGTACGTAGTTGTGGATTTAGGAGTTAGTGATATTTTGATTGACTAAGTTGTTCCATTAGAGAGAAAGTTGGTAAATTTGGTATAGATTATATGATAAGGATCCATAATCAAGGGATTTTATTGGTTTTATCGAGGGCACGGAATTTTAATGATGATATTCTTTGTGACCATGACCTTATGAACTTTTTTTTGTTGAGGGATGAACTTGTTCAAACTCAAGGATACCAATCTTAATCAATTTTTAGTGAATTTACCCCTAATGTTCATAACCCAAACCCGGATAACTTTGCTTGGCCTTGAGTGTTAGCCCCGAAGATCATTTTCTTGAGAATATTGATTTCTATGACGTCCTATTGAAGTACGGAAAACTAGATTCTTATGAAAGAGGATATGGAGGAGAAAAATCATTGTTCCAAGAATTTTTTTTTTTTAATTAGTGAGAGCGTGTCTCGAACCCTTCACCTCTAGGATATTAGACTATACATCTTACCACTCCAACCAAGGGTTGTTGACGAGTCTTTCGTTCTTTAAGCTACTGGAAACCCTTTTGTTAAATACTCGATAGTTGATCACCTTGGTCAATACATCTTGTCTCGTATCCAAAGATATTCAGTTGTAAAGAGATAGAAGGAGGCAGAAAGAGAAACCAAGTAGTTTACCATTCGCCAACGACAAACAGGGTTACTCTCTTGCACTGAGTATGAGTATTCTTGAGTCTGAGTGAGAATACTGTGAGATCGAGGGAATGGCAGGAAGGAGAGAGAAACAAACAAAGAGAGAGAAGTGGTAATGGTGGTTGATGGTCGGAACGGTGGTGTTGGTCGGAAGTTGCAATGGTGGAGGTGGGAAAAAGACGAAGATTAGGGGACAAAAATCGAAAATTTTATTTCGACCCAAAATTAATATGTCCCAACGTCAAATCTAATGACCCAAATGATTTTAAATTTTATTATCATTACCTATCATATTTTGGCAACTTTTACTAAATAAAAGTTATACTTGTGTTTTTGGTTATTATGAATAATTGTCGACTCAAACAACCATCTTCTAAATTCTTTATTTTTGAAGAGAGTAACCATCTTCTAAATTCTTGATTCACAGAGATTTTAGTCTGTGTGCGAAGGAGTCCGTTTTTTAATCTTTCTTGAGAGAGGAATGTTCATTTGTTGAGATACTGAATGCTTACGGAAAGAGCGGGGCCCGTAGTTTCGAACGAGGTCACACCTTCCCTTGGATTGGACCAATTCTGGTTCTGAATTATCCGTCGCTACGCTGTTCCGCGTGGACGCCTAATCGACTCTTCAAGCCTTATTTTGAAATTAGTAGCTTGTGTGAATGAGTAAGGGGATGTTATCTCAAACTTCATTCTTGGTGATCTAAATTTTGGTGATCTGTTAAGCTCTCTTTGTCTAATCGGTTGGAATTGAGGAGTCCAAATTGACTTAACCACCTCTTACCTAAACCCAAACGAGTGAAAGTGTCTTTCATGTTCATACCTAATTGTTTCATTTTCTCATCTGTATATGGACTAAGATTTGATGTGGGTGAGGTGTGAACCTAAAATCTTGAAACTAGATTCATTTACTAGTTTTAATATAAGAAAAATGTTGTGTGTCAATGATCTTTACTTACAACCTTCTCACATGAGAGGACTCAACCAGTAAGCATTTTGTATTTAGTAAGCAACATCACTCTGTTAGAGAGAGTTGTATATTGAAATTTAAGCACGAAGAAATCTCTTTTATGTTTTGTGGTTATAGTCTAATTATCGTAGAACACAATTAGATTAAATAGATGGAGCCCCTAATAATAAGAAGACAAAAAGTCTAAAATTGTGACTTCATAAGAAATGGTTTAGTTTGTTATCAAGGAAGAAGAATGTCACATCTTGCATTATTCATTACATGGTGGTTGTAGCCTCCAATAATACGCTTAAGGAGATAACTTTCTTAATTTAGGAAAATTATCTGATCCAAGTGACTTGAACCCACTTAATAGTTGTATGCCATAAATTTCATGAGAAAACCCAATCAGATTTCATTTAATGGGGATGGTGGGGTAGTTCCTAATCACCAATTAAGATTGATTGCTTATAAGTATTTAGTTTTAAGCCATCACTACTTATTAACGTGCACGTGAATCCAACAAAATTATCTTGATAAATCAATTGTTGAGTTTGTAATGTCAATAAAAGGTTTAGGATGTTTTAGAGAATTGAGTTACATCAGAATCAAACTGGCTCATTTGAGACATTTAACATGATCTAATTTCTTCAACAACAAAAAAAAAATGATCTAATTAAACAATGTTGCATGGCTGGTCTGTGACCCCAAATGTCTTAGGTACCCTTGGGAGTGATTTCGTCCGTGTAGGTCCACTTTCTGTCCCAATAATATTTTCTAAAGGTTTTTCATTAAATATTATTTATTTTTTCTTTGTTAAAGATTCAAAATCAAATTAATAAGGAAGAGTAATATTTAGAAGTAATTGGCGGAATATTAAACTAGGACTCTTCTTGCCTTTGTTGATGTCCATATGATGCCTGCTAGAGTGGCATTCGCTCTCTAAATACTACCTATTGATGCCTGATTTTCTTTTTGTATAGAGGACATATAATCGAGCTACTCCAATTATATTTGAATCACAATCTTCTCTAATGTCTACATAATCATGGGAAGGAAACCCCAATTGAGTGAAACGGAGAGAGAGAGAGAGAGAGAAAACCCAATGTGAAGAAACCCCAATTAAGGGTGTTTCTTAATTACTACTACTTTTTACTCATTTGACATCCATCCCCAAGCTAAAAGGAACTCAACTAGTCAACTTGTTGAGAGAGAGAGAGAGAGAGAGAAGTGGGCCTACTTGGACGGATAGAGGTAGGTCCATTTGTTGAGAATGAGACCAACAACTCTATAAAAACCGAATCTCATCTCCAATTAGTCCTCCTCTATTTCACACAAATCATCACTTCATCTCTACTATAGAGAGCCAAGTATAATAAGCTTCCCACAAATGACAACAACACTTCCTTTCCTCCTTCCCCTTCTTTCTCTTACTATTTTCCTCACCATCATCTCAGGTAATACAAACTACCCTCTCTCATTCTCTCTCTCTCTACCTCCCTCTCTCTATCTCTAACTTTTTAATGTTTGAATTCTACAGGAGTAAAATCGGCAACTTTCACATTCACTAACAACTGTGGCTACACAGTTTGGCCAGGACTATTATCAGGCGCTGGAACCCCACCACTCTCCACCACCGGATTTGCTCTTCAAAAGGGGGAATCCAATACCATTACCGCTCCAACTTCATGGTCAGGTCGATTTTGGGGTCGAACCCATTGTTCCCAAGATTCAACCGGTAAATTCTCATGCCTTACCGCTGATTGCGGTTCAGGAAACTTAGAATGCGGAGGAGGCGGCGCCGCCCCACCTGCTACTCTAGCTGAATTCACACTCAACGGAGCCGGTGGTCTCGATTTCTACGACGTGAGTTTAGTAGACGGTTATAACCTCCCGATGATGGTGGTGGCCCAAGGCGGAACCGGTGGAAATTGTACAACCACCGGTTGTATTGTAGATCTGAACGGAATCTGTCCATCGGAATTGAAAGTTTTATCGACCGTTGATGGGTCGTCAGATGTGCTGGCTTGTAAAAGTGCTTGTGAGGCGTTTGGTAAGCCTCAGTATTGTTGTAGTGGTGATTATGGAAATCCTGACACGTGTAAACCATCTAACTATTCACAGATCTTTAAACAAGCATGTCCACGTGCCTACAGCTACGCCTACGATGATGGGACCAGTACCTTTACTTGTGCTTCTGCGAATTACATTATCACTTTCTGTCCACCTTCCGCGAACAGGTAATTTACCAAAATAGCCCCCTATTATTTTTTAATATTTTCAGTTCTGACAATTTGAACGTTAGAGAAGAGAGAGAGAGAGAAAGGGTATGGAAGAATGTGCTCCTTTTTTCCCTAGAATAAGAATATCCGTACTTTTGAGGCGTTGGATTCGACATGGCCTATGAATCTTCACCTTGTTTCTACCGTTGGATTCAAACCGCCCCACATGGCGGGCACCGTCACAAAGTACTTAGTGAGTGACCCAATAAGGTTTGGTAATATTCATTATACTAGTAGTAGTAGTTTATATTAAATGAAAGAGATTCCTTGTGAAGGATGTATCAATGATTTAGGTGGTTTACAACTGATTAAGGGCAATCTAGCCTTTTAAAAAGATACTATAATGTCTAGGTTTAAAACGAGGTCTACACGTGATAAGTTCAAAAATCACGTGTATTTCAATCATCTGAAAATAAAACAAACATGTATTAGTCTCAAAAATACGCTACACGTGAGGAGGCATGTGAGAATAATGCTACATGAAAGAAAGACAATCTATCAACCAATTATATAATTATTGAGTTAGATGACCACACACTTAACAATAACCTCCACTCTCATAACATTTAAATTATAGAGTGAGTCAAATGTTACTGTTCTTTTAAGGAAATGTCGCAAGGTGCAGAAATATAATCTATTATACACTTGTTATACTGAAACTATCCTAAAATTTAATGGTGATTAGCAGCCAGAAGTCATCACACTATCCAGAGGCAGCAATGTATTTTACTGGGAGCCAAGATGGAAGCAATTCTTCATCGTCTTCAAATAAATCAGTTGAAGATATTGTTGGTGGGGTTCTTCTAATGTCGATAGTTGTATTGTCTGGTTTAGGTGGGAGATTGGGGTTATGGTAAAATTTTCAGAATTTTTGAAGAAGCACAAACTATAATTGTCTTGGCTGGACCAACAATCAATGAAGTTGCAGGTGCCCATCCCGCTAAGGAAGAAAGAAGCTTCCGAAAGGGATCGTATTTATTAGTCCCATTTTGTCGCCAACAGCTTCTATCAGTCGATCATATCAACAAGGGTTTATATGTTACATTTAATTAGAGTCCTTGTAAATGATTTGGGGTTCTTTTATTTAACATGGACACACATAATTTTGAGCTCTATAATTTTTTGTACATTTAAATTTATTAGATTTTTATCTTGAATTTATTAAGAATTTTGTGGTTTGTCTGTTTAGTTTTGGAGTTACATGTGAAAGTGCAGGCCAACCCACATCCTTGTTATAGTTCCAAGACATGAGTTTGGCCATCTAATTTTTTGATTACTTAATCAAGATACATATTTATTAGTATTATCTTTTTACAACTTATTATATTTTTCTATTGAGATTTTAGTCATGTCATATAACTTGCTACTCTATAGCTATTATATTTTATAGCGCACAACTTGATATAGCCTGTAAAACTGGTCATTCTGCAAAGATCAACTAAAACAGGTATAATATTTGTGAATGACAACATTTATGATAAAGTAAATGAAGGAATCATTTAGAAAAACTAGTTATAAATCGTTTTGGAATGTGGAGTGTCCATAATTTTGTTTTTCTTTTCGTTTGGGTTGCTTATTTCTTGTATATTTTTCTTAAAAGAAAAAAAAAAGTGATAATTACTCGATAGCTGAATTAAGGGAAATGGTTAGAATTAGAAATGGGGGAGACCTTCGTGAAAGTAGCTCAAATACATGAAAATGATAAAAATAGTACATGGCTTGGATTAGTAGGACGCCCATCTTTGTCTAGTTAGGTAGCAATTGCATCACTATCCACCCTTACTTCAACTTCACTACCAAACAACACAAACAAAATTCATCCTTGCCAACACAAGTCATTAGACTCAGGAGAACTTGATGTAATTCTTTTATGTTTTTTAACCGCTGACTAATTCCAAAAAAAAAAAAAAAAAAAAAAAAATCATCCTTGCCAACACATACTTTCTTATTTCTACAATGTATATTTGTAATTCTACACTTCTACTTAAGCACCTAGTACAAAATCAAGGCTGAAACCCAATCATTGGGATAAGATATGGGTTTTATTGCTTGGTCCAAGCCCCATAGAATTATTCTATAAACACGACGGCCAAATTTTCTATTTTTTTTTTGGTTAAAAAAACAACTCATCTTTTTAAAGAAATAAACCCCAAATAAAATGATTCATTTGCAACCTCAAATATGTAACCTCATTTTACGACCTAGATAAGCCCGTTCTATATAGTTACCAGATACAAAATATGATAGCAATATTATCAAATTAAACAACAATTCTAAATGGCCCAAAATTTGGAGTTGACTATGGATGGGCCCGCCGAATGGTGATGTGGCTGGCCGGTCAGGTTAGGGAGAGAGAGAGAGAAACGGTCTGACTAATAAGGACCAGTCATGTTAGTGTTCAGCCTATGATGGACTCCAAATTTTCAACCCATAGGGACAATCAATGGCAACAGACAAAGACCTAAATGTCGAGATTGGGAGATTTTTTTTTTTTTTTTTTTTTTTTTTGAGATTGGGAGATTAAGTAATGTAAATTCCACTTATGCATGGCGGCATGGATATAAGCATGCATGCATGAATCTAGTCAAGATGGCAATATGACATAAATATAATCCATCTACCCATGCATGACCACATCAAAATGTTTCAATAAAAACAAGAAAAAGTAAAAAAGGGAGATCATACACGTCTTATGACATGTCTCTGGATAAGGCTAAAGTTAAAAAAGAATTCCCTGCCTCTCATTGACCTTCTTTGGTTAACTTTAAAAATTCAAATTCAATCTCATCTATTGATTTATGATTAACCCACATAAAGCACAAAAAGTGTGAGAAATCAACCCTTCTTTAATTTTGAAGACACTCTTACTCTTTAAAAAAAAAAGACACTCTTACGTACAATGTCACAATAAAGTCCAAGTTGTCATATTAGGGTGGTGTATAGTGGGTGGGATCTGACTCAAATCTTTCATAAAAGAAGATTACGAGAAAATTCATAAAATAAACGAAAAACAACTTAAAGACGTATATACTTATGTCAATACAGAAGACAAATGACTAAATTTTAAGTAGAAAGAATAAGGAACGTATACATATTTACACCACACATCCTCACAATGTTTGAAAAGGGGATATCTTTATATATAAAGACACTACAAAAATCGCGAGTATTGCCGACGGTGAAAAAGCGTCGGGATCATATAAAAGTCGTCGGCATAGCTCACTGCCGACGACAATAAAATGGTCCGCAATAGAGGCGTCACGAAAACTATTCGCGACGAAGTTCTCGACGAATAAAAAGCGTCGGCATACTTTCTGCCGACGGTTTGTGTAAATAAAACACCGTCGGCAGTGAGAAAGATAATTTCGCGGGAACACCATTTCCCGCGAGTTTCTTAACCTATGCCGACGGTTTGTCTTCCAAAAAACCGTCGGCAGGTGCTGATTTCACCGACGATTTTTACTCTGTCGGCAAAAGGTTTTTTTTTTTTTTTTGAAATCTATTTTTGTACCCGCTGCTGCACCCGGTAATCCATAAAATGCAGCAGCATAATGAATATTAACCTGCATAAGTATCAAAATGTCTAATACACATTGAAGAACAAGTCATATGTTTCATAATAGCCATTGTCTAACGAAAACAAAACCATAAAAGATTTGAGGATTCAAAATTACAAAACTAGTTTAGGAACAAAGAACTTATAAAAATCAGATTTTCAACAAGTATCTTATCACCTCTGAAACACCAACAAACCTGCACAAAGAAAAAACCGTCGGTAATACTATTATTGCCGACTACTGAAGATTTAGCCGTCGGCGTAAGGCGTCGGCAATAACCTTTTTTTTGTAGTGAGAGAGAGTCTTAAGATCAATAGTGCACTTTTCTTATCGATAAGCTTATTTTAGTCGACACTTTATGAGAATACGATATATATATATATATATATATATATATATATATATAGCTTATAAACAAGATGGTCAAGACTAAAATGGTGATTTTTTTCTCCTTATTATCTGAATTTAAATTATTTGAATCTGAATCGTTAGACTCCGATCAACTGAGGCATTCAATATTTAGGTGGTGTTTGTTTTTTTATTTGTGTTTGAATCTGAATTAGCTGAATCTGAATTTGCTGAACTGAATTGGCTGAATCTGAAATTGCTGAATAGTTTTACAACTTAGCATGTTTGTTTTTCGATTTGAATTAATAGGCCTGAAATTAATCTTTTACATTTATACCCTTGTGAGTAAATGAACAATCTTTATTGGAAACTCAAATTTTTTCCCAGAAATTTACACTATAGTTTCTTTTCTTAAAGGAAACCCTAGAATGTAAGAATTATCTCTCCTCTTTCTCCCATCTGAAAATCCTAGAATTTAAGAAAAATCCCATGAAAGAACAAAACCGAAAGCAAGCAATTCTCTTATCAAACCCTAGCTGAATCCATGAAAAAGTCTCTGCCGAAACTAGTTATTCTCTTTCTAAAATTCTAAAAACCCAAAACGCCCAAAGAAACACTTTAATCCATCATCTTCTTATGGATTTTTGTTATGGTGGAGGAGAAAGAACAATATGTAGAAAGGGCAGAATATTAGGGCAACAACTTCATTATCACAAAATCCCTTGTGGGCTTTTCAAATGCCTGACCAATCCAGCTACAACCATCTCAATTCTAGAGAGAGAAACAACTTGCAACCTCTAATGTTTGTAAAATAAAGCTAGACATGGATGAAAAATAGCTAATAAAAGATCAATGAAAGTGATTCGCGATCTGATTTAAAAGGGTTTTTTGTATGGTGATGATGGTGGTAGCAATCGATGAAGACGGTAGTGGTGGTTTTGGTGGTGGTGGTGAAAAAATGAAGAAGCAGATGAAAACAGTTGATGATTGTTGCAGTGAAGAAGAAGATGAGAAGAGGAGAGCAGTTGTCGGCTTCAAACTTTCTATTTCGAAGGGGCTAAATTGTCATTTGACATATTTCAGATAGAGCCCTTTAATTTCAGACTTGTTTTCAAGTCTGAAAAATGCGGGCTTTATTCAGTCAATTCAGATCTATATTCCCATTCAATTAGAATTTCAGATTTTGTAAAATGAAGAAAACAAACAGGTGAAATCTGAATTGTGTCTGATTCAGATTTCAGATCTGAAATTTGTAAAAAACAAACAGCACCTTAGTCGTAAACTAACTAAGCACTTGTATTTGAACTGCCAATTAATTTATTTTAAGGGCTCTGGGAGAAAATGGGTAGGGACTATCAAGCACGTGCCTTTGTAAGAAGAAAAGGTTACATGCACATGCATGAACGACTTTGACATATTTATATGAAAGTGATATTGTAATTTTAAGCTAGGTTATAAATGTGGTTTCCTTCATGCGAAGGAATTTGTTATGAGTTTCTATTAGAAAGTTTTATTAGCGCCTCAATAAGTGTTAAAGGCACCTCCTTCCAGCCAACAACTGATAGCTAAGTTGGTTAGTGCATTACTCTGCAATGCAGAGATATCAGGTTCAATCCACTTGAAGTGTGAATCCATAAATATTTAACTTGAATTATTAAAAAGTATAAATAATGTAATAAATTTGTTGGACTTAAGGCCTCTTTCATCTTGTTGGCCTTTAGACCTCTTTCATTTCTTGATTTAACTTAGGCAGTTATCGTGTTTATCACATTCACATCTTTATGATGTATCAATGCCTTGTAAAGACTAACAAACTTCCCCACACTCCCGTTTCTGTATTTGACTTTGTTATGTATGAGGTGAGGCATAAAGTTTGCCTTGTAGGGTTTCATAGTCTATTTGTTTTGCATATAGGTAGCTATATTCTAGATCTAGACACCCATGTCGGTCTAACTCAAATGACAAATTTGCTCACAGAGCACAGAGAAGATCGTACATTTGATGCTCCGCTATGTCGGTTAACTCAGATGATAAACCTGCTCACAGAACATGGACAATATCTGACATTGATACTCTGCTAGCTATGTCAAATTGTAAATCCCTTTTCTTAATAAAATCCAAGGGAGGAAAACAAAAATATCTTGGTCTGAAATTAGACATGAGCATAGCTTTTGACAGAGTATAATGGAGGTTTCTACTAAATATTCTCTCTAAACTAGGGTTATCAGAATCTTTCTGCAACTTAATTAATCCACCAACGTATCTCTACTTCAAGAACATCAGTGCTTCTTAATGGTATTCCTGGACCCTCTTTCACTCCCCCAAGAGGTCTAAGACAAGGAGACCCCTTTCCCCATACCTCTTTATTATCTGTATCAAAGCACTGAGTAGAATGCTTCAACAAGCCCAATCTCTAGGACATATTCAGGGATTCAAACAATCAAGAACCTCTCCCATTATATCCCACCTTCTCTTTGCAGATGACTGTCTGCTGTTTCTGAAGATGGATATCCCATCTGTTTACCATCTGCTTGATCTTCTACATCATTTTGGATCAGCTTCAGGACAAATAATAAATTTTCACAAAAGTGGGCGCTTCTTTAGCTCCAATGCTCATACAAACACTGTAAAATAGTTTCCAGAATCCTTAAGGTTAAGAAAACTAACCATCAAGATCCTTATCTTGGTACAAATATTTTCATTGCCAGATCCAAAACTACTCCCTTCCTCCCACTTCTTGATAAGCTCCACAAGAAACTTAGCATTTGGAAAAAAAACTTACTCTCTCAGGCAGGTAGAGGAGAACTGATCAAGTCCTCCTTGTCTGCCGCCCCTAGATACCAGATGGTTATTTTTAATCTCCCCTGCAAGATTAAAAGTGCCATAACATCTCTGCAGAGAGATTTTTGGTGGGGAACAAAGATTCATTCAAGGTCCCTTTTGCTTGAAAAACTGGAGCTCCATTTGTAAACCCAAAACCTTAGGAGGGTTAGGATTTCGAAATATCAATATTGATAACCTTTTTCTCAGAAGCAGACTCAACTGGGAACATAGAACTCACTCTGAAGCAATCTGGGTTAAATTCTTGGAAGATAAATATCATTTCAATGCCAAATTCAAACTAAGCTGTCCCTCTAATGCTTCTTGGGTCTGGAAAAACATCTTTAAGAACCAAGCTCTTGTTGATCAACACATCTCATGGGAAGTTGGAGATGGCCAACACATTAACATCTGGGAAAGCTCCTGGATTCCAGGAATGCAACCTTTGGGGTTGCCTACTTCTGACAGGGGATATACAATGGTCTCCCAACTCATTACCTCTTCCTACACATGGAATTAACCCCTCCTTCATCTCCTTTTTCATCCAGACACCATTGTCAAAATCCTTTCCATTCCCCTTACTTCTCAACAGGATACCCAAAAATGGAACTTGTCCCAGCTTGGGAGCTTCTCTGTCTCCACATTGTATAAGCACCTAATCCATAACCCCATAAATCCTGTCTTACCCAACTCAAATTCTTGGAAACAACTGTGAAAACTAAGAATTCATCCCAGAATTCTATTGTTCTTGTGGAAGCTAGCTCAGTACATTTTCCCGGTCAACTCTCTTCCTCACAACTACATAAACAACATCCTTCCATTATGCCCTCTTTGTAAGGAATCAGATGAGACAATTATACATCGTATCCAAGACTGTAAGATAACAAAAGAATTAGTCCATCAGTTCATGCCTAATCAAAATATCCAAGGGAATTCAACATCTTTTGAAGAATGGTTTCAAGCTTATCTTAGCACAGAACCCCAAGCCCATCATAACAACTCACTTACACCATTAGAAACCATTTCAACAATCATCTGGCACTTATGGAAACAAAGATGTGACATGATTTTCAAAGAAAAACAACTAAACTTTCAACAACTTAACTCATCCATTCAGAGTTTTCTTGTCACCCAGACAATGAATCTCAACACTTACATGCAGGACCAACTCCTAGTCACCATTAAATGGTCTCCTCCACCTCAGGGATATCTCAAAATCAACTGTGATGTTTCTTGGGACAAAACCTCTCTACTCACATATATTGGTATTGTTATTTCTGATTCTACAGGAAAGCAGCTTGCCAAAGAATCAACCCCCCTCATCTGCAGATCAGTATATGAAGGAGAGAGCAATGCATGCCTTCATGGAGACCGATGGGCCAAAAAACACAATATCAAGAAAGTTATCCTGGAGGGAGACTCGACCAATGTTACTAACTTTTTGAACGATCGGAAAAACTCAATTCACTGGACTTCTAGACATGCTTTTAGAGAAGCTAAGAGCATAGCTTCTTTTTTTGATCATATTACTTTTTTGTTTGTTAATAGACAGTTTAACAGCTCTGCCCTTAACTTAGCTGTAAACTCTAGGAAGACAAAGACATGTATCTCAACTTGTTTTCCTTTTTGCTCCGTTTCTCATTGTAACATCTCAAATTGTGCCTTAACTCTTTATCAATAGATGTTATTTTGTCTCAAAAAAAAGGGAGGATGATTCATCGTAAAGCACGCGGTAATATGTATGCACAAAAAAATTGTCCCATCTCTCTGTGAGCATTAGAATTATGTTTATGAGATATTCATTTATGCAAAAATCAACCTGGATATATAAAACGGTATGAATAGTCCTACACGAGAGAAAGAGTATCTAACAACTAAGAATATAATGTCTAGGTCCTCTCCACTCATTACCAATTAGTTTTGAGTTAGATGACCACACACTTAACATGGTATCAGAACTAGGCCCACACGTGATAGGCTTAAAAGTCACACGTGCTCCACGTCACTCGAAACAAAAAAACACGTGTTAGGTTAACCACGCCACACGTGAGGGGCGTGTGAGAATAGTCCCACATGGTGAGTGTAAGTCCTCTCCACTCATTGTCCATTGATTTTGAGTTGAATGACCACAAACTTAACACATGCAACATAAATTGTTTGCTTACATGTCTGCTGGATGATAAAGAAAAAAGAGAAACCGAAAATAAATACAATTTTAAGCACAACTTCTCATAAGGATCCACACTTGAGCCCGACGTGTTGCGCAGTAAGATTCCAACTCTCCTCTCCACATGTTGCACCCAACTAAAATGAGTTTAAAACGTAGGGGTTCAATCTTAACTCTATTTGTAGAAATGGTTGTCTCTATGGTCCAGGTCAAAAGATAAAACACATGCTGCCTTCTATTTAAAGATGGGAGAATTTATTCTACTTCCCAAAAGTGAACTTTTACTGATGAAGATGCCAATCCCTATATCTTGTATATGTTTTTACTTTTTAAAAGCTTAAGCTTTACAAGTTGGATCTGAAAGATATTTTACACAAATTGCTATCTACTATAGATGATTAGTAAAAAGTACAAAATAGATAGTTAATTAACTATCACTCTGATTTACTTCAATATATGTTTTAACTCGATTTTTATACTTGTAATGTTTATTCTCCTTGGGTAATACTTCTAATTAACTTAAAACTCGACCAACTTATTGAGTCCAAACAGCAAATCTCTCTACAACAACTCATTCAAAGTAGACCCGTAGTTCACCATCGATTTTTATATTGACAAAAAAAAATTGGCATTTTGTTGCGGAAAGACCTAATAATTTGATTTTGGTATTATTTAGTGAATACCACATATGTGTTTGATGGTACCTTGAGAGTGTCATGGATAATAGTCCTCCTTAATGAGAAATATAAATAAAGGTATAAAGCAGCATATACATCAACAGTGGGGTTCATGGTGTTAGTGGTTAACAGAAGGTCTATTTCCAAAAGCAAACAAAGTAGGCCTAATCTCACTAGCCACAGAAACTTGAGACTTCACTAGCACTACTATCATCATGTCTTGGTTTTTCTTTTATAAATAGAAGAAACATGAGAGGAGGACAAAACTCTCTCTCTCTCTCTCTCTTTCTAATAACCCATTGCTTCCATTTGAAGAGGTGATAAATTCAATTAGAAACCAAACATCACTCCCCCCATAAAGGTCAGAGAACTTACAATTGGAGTACAAGAAACTCACAAAAAAAAAAAGAGAAGATGTTCTCTCCCTTCTGCCCTTGTCCTCTAATCTTTACTATTCTTGTCTCCTTTGTCATTCTTAGAGGTATGCATTTTGACTATATTTTACTGCCCTTTATGGCTTTAATGGAGTTTCCTACTTGTTTACCTGATTATGAATTTTGGGTTCAGATGTTTCAGGTGCTACATTCACTTTCTTAAACAAATGTGACTACACAGTATGGCCTGGAATCCTATCTAGTGCAGGAAGCCCTCCTTTAGAAAGTACGGGATTTGAGCTATCTAAGGGCACCTACAGAGCCTTACAAGCCCCAAGTGGCTGGTCGGGTCGATTTTGGGCGCGGACGCTTTGCAATTTCGACGGATCGGGTCAAGGAACGTGTGCCACCGGGGACTGCGGGTCAGGACAGATTGAGTGCAACGGTGCGGGAGCTGCTCCACCCGCGACTCTGGCTGAGTTCACCCTTGGGTCGGGTAATCAAGACTTTTACGACGTTAGTTTGGTGGATGGGTACAATCTACCTATGGTTGTTGAAGCGTCCGGTGGTTCAGGTGGTTGTGTACCAACAGGGTGTGTAACCGATTTGAACAGGCAGTGCCCGGCAGAATTGAAGGTGGGAAATGGTGAGGCCTGTAAAAGCGCTTGTGAGGCGTTTGGGACTCCAATGTATTGTTGCAGCGGTGACTACGGTAATCCAAATACGTGTAGGCCGTCTGTTTATTCTGAGATGTTTAAGTCAGCCTGTCCGAGATCTTATAGCTATGCATACGACGATGCTACGAGTACGTTTACGTGCACAGGAGCTGATTATAGGATTACATTTTGTCCTTCATACTCTAACAGGTAACTATTAAGATTAGGTTGTTATAAACAACAAGCATATACAAATCTACTTTTTCTTCAACGCAAAATCTGTATATACACACTGGTTAGAGGGTTGCTTAGTGTTCGTACCTCTTGGCAACGTACAACCCTCTTATCTGAGAACACTGTATGTACAGACTGATTACCCATTTTTACCTACAACAATACCCCTTTTTATGTAAAAGTTGGATTCTTTTCTAAGAAATGATGTTTCCTCATGATGACTAATTGAGTTGATTAGTTTCTTTCTCACTTTATTTTTTGCTTTTTTGGTCTAGTGGGGGAACCTTAACTTTTGATAATTATCTTGATTAACTTAGCTTTTATTCTTTTCTCTTTATTTTCAGTCAAAAATCATCAAGAGATTCAGAACCAAGAGCAACAGGAACAACGAGTAGTAGTGAAGGTTCATCATCATCGTCGTCGTCGTCATCATCATCATCATCATCATCAGAAGGGGCAATGATGGCAGATGGTTCATGGTTAGCAAGCTTAGCAGCTGGAGGTACAACCAGAAACCTAGACTCTCGGGCGTTACGGTATAAGTCTATCGCCGCTGCTGCTTTAGCAACCACCATGCTCATCCTCTCCTTGTTGTAGCTTACTTCTTTTCTTCCTTTTGATTTCTTGATTTATTGTTTCCTTTATATATTTAGAGAGAAAAAGAGAAGATTGTATATTAGTAGTTAGTTTTGGTTAATCATGTATTAAGAGTGAGTAAGAAAGAAAGATGTGAAAATGTTAAAGTTGTCTTCTCAAGTGATTAAATAAATAAAAAGAAGAGAGGAGGGGCAGGGGATTGCTTTAAGTTATTACAAAATAGAGATTTTGGGAACATTGGAAGACTATATATATATCCAAATTTTTACTAATGAAATGATGAATGCTAATGATCACGGTCCGCTAGTGGAGTCTACACTACCACCCGATCGTGTTTGTCTGAATCTGACTCGTTTAAGTCTAAATCCGACCTATCCTTTCTCTGTCGAATGTATAAAATATTATTTTGTCGGCCCTATTACATCAAATGTTATATCTAGCCTCCAATACTGATTTAGAAACAAAAATTCAAGATGTCTCAAGATGGGCATGAATCACTTATCGGTATTCAAGATGCAAGGTACCGTGTATTCATCGTAGGATACGTGTGTAAAGTTCTAAAGCAAATCAAAACAACTTTTTCCTCAAAAAAATCATTTTTGATTGATATCTAGCTAGCATCGGATGTGTTTTTCTTTTTTTTCTAAATCCGAATCATCGACTTCTTAATTGGTAGAGCGTATTTTTTTGTGTGAATGAGGGCGGCTTCTTTTTCGAATTGATAAATTTTATAATAAGAAGGGCATCCATGAGATTGAAAACTTGATAAATTTGATAATGAATAAATACCCAAAGAGCTGCCTAAGACATGCAACAAGAATCCCACTAACAAAGAAGATAGAAGAATCTGATGCAATGTCAAAAGTTTGAATAGAATTCATTTCTTTAAGTAAACCAAAGCAATCATTCATACTATATTATTAATATGAAAACATCAGTCTAAGGAGAGAGTAGTTACTAAAATAAATACATCCTCTTTTCCAGGTTGATAGACCTTCAATGGCTGACAGAAATAACTTTACATAGGCAACAACCATTCAATTCATGTAGTAATGGTGAACATGTGGGTCTAGTTTTAATCCCACTAAGCATAAAAGAGACCGATAGTTCAAGTAACTTCCATGGCAACAAAAACAGGACCCCATCCTAAAGACCTTAACAGATAGACAAAAGTAGAACACTACATGAAGCTATTCGAGAAAAGTAGAACACTACATGAAGCTATTCGAAAAGGGTTCCGGCGAAAGTGATCCTAAACCGTTGCTAGAAGTTACCCAAAAACAGTGGCTACAAGTGGTGGAAGAGCTCTCCAAAAGTGGCACAAAAGAAACCACAAGGTCGCTGCTAAACTGGCTCATTGAGTGTCGCCAAAACGCCCGAAGTGTTGCCAAAAGTGGCACCAAAAATGTCATTGTATGTGGCTTCAAAAGTTTTGCCAAAAGCAAAACCAGAAGCGTTGCCAAAAGCAAAACCAAAAGCGTTGCCAAAAGTGAAACAAAATTGGACCTTTATCAAAATGCCATCATGAGCGTCGCTGAAAGTAGCCCTAAAATGTGGCCAATAGTAGTCCAAAAGTGTTTTGAAAAAGTAACTTGGTTTCCAACATTTTCCCTGAGATAGTGGTCAACAGCGACATCAAAAGTTTTTATAGTGATCTAAAAAAACGTTGCCAACATCCATACAAAAAAAGTTGCCTTCAAAATTCTCTTTCCTAGGGGTTGTTCAATTTTTCTAGTACTTAAAGCAAGTCCACCCAGGGGCTCTTGGGGCCCTTAATTCAAATTAAGGGCCCCTCCCCCTGGTCCAACCCCAGCTGGTTGGGGCTGAGCCCTAGCCGGATGAACTCCCCAATATGACCGTTGGGGAGCTCCCAACGGTCATGTTGGGTGATCACATCCAACGGTCCAAATTTTTATATTTTTAAAAAAAACTCAATAGTTAAAAAATTTCAAAAACTTAAAATAATTTATTCGTTGTCGTTAGATCTCGTATTCCACACGTGTTCAACAAGATCTACCTTCAACCGGGTATGGATGTCATGGCTTCTAACTCGACCCATACGGTCAAGCAATTCGTCCGATAAAGATTCTCCGCGATGTACCGGACCCATTTCACATCCATCGACAATGGTTGTAGCATTTGGTCATTCGTCTTCAATAATCATGTTATGCATTATGATACACGCCTTAATGATATATCCCATTGTCTTTATATCCCACCAACGTGACGACCCTCGAATAATTTCCCAACGAGATTGCTACACTAAAAGCTCATTCAACATCTTTTCGAACCGACTCTTTTCTTTTGGCAAAGTATGCTTCTTTCGGGCCACATGGATTAGAAATAGTTTTGACTAAGGTACTCCATGAAGGTATATCCCATTAGCAAGATAATAACCCGTATCATATTGTGTGCCATTAATTACATAACTAACCGGGGGACTCTCCCCGATTAACAGTTTATCAAAAACCGATGAACGCTCGAGAACATTAATGTCATGATCCAGGCATCCAAAAAATGCATGCTATATATGGAGATCTAACGATGCAATTGCTTTCTAGGATGATAGTTGGGGATTTGACATTTCCAGAGTAGGTTTCATGTCATGCCGCAGGGCATTTACTTCATCCCAATGCATACAATCAATACTCCCTAACATTCCAGGAAATCCTTGTGATTCACCAAGTGCTAGGAGTCTAGATATGTCGGATTCATTCAGATCCCTCAAGTATCTAGGGTCGAAAACATGGATGACTCCTATTACAAATTCTCGTAAAGAATCAATGACAGTAGACTTACCAATTCGACAATATTCGTCTTGCGAATCGGTCGGACCTCCATATGCAAGCATCCTCATTACAGATGTAATTTTTTGATGAGGTGACAATCTCTTTTGACCCAATGCATCCATTCTTTCGGTAAATTTGGGGTTATATTCCCTAACAACATTGAGAATACGCAAAAATAAATTACGATTCATCCTGTAGCGTGCGCGAAACTTTGTATCATCATACGTTCGAGTTTCATTGAAATAGTATCTCATAATGGTTTCATGACCGAGTTGTCTATTACTATCTATCGTGTGGTGACCCGAAACAGAACCAACATGACGAGAACGTTTTGTTTAGCATTCTTTTCCATTTTTTCTAACATTCTGAGATCATCATCATCTCTTTCTGCAGCCCATGCATCTTCTTCAAGCATCATGTTCATTAAAAAAAAACTGTTTTACATTGTAGAAAAGATAAAAGGTATTGGAAGAGAGTTTGATAAGTTTGTAAAGAAAGAAAAAGATGAAATTGATTTGAGTTTGTAGAGAAAGAGAGTTGTATTTATAGAGGAAAAAAGTTGATAAAGAATTTAATAGGGTGGTTGGAAGGGCAGAAAAGAGATAAATTCAAAATTCAAATTTTAGGGCTCCAAGGAAGGCTGGGGTTGGAGCTGAATTTTAGGGGCTGAGTTGAGGCGTAAAATTTAGGTGAAAAAAGGTGATTTTAAGGATCTGAGACAGTCCCTGGTTGGACTTGCTCTTACAAGTCAAAATAGATATACTTGAAGTCTGGGAGCGAATATTTAATCTCCAACCAATAGTAAAGTCAAAACAGATAAATTAATCTTGTATGGTTTAGTAACACTAAGGTAACCATCACGAAAAATCAAATTTTAGACAAAAAGATCACCTACGCGCATAATTGAACGAGACAAGTTACTTCATGATCAAGCTAAACCTGAACACAAAACTCCATCAACTCATTGCTCTTTCCCCAATAGCCAGCTAGGTGAAGAAGAGTCTCAACTTCAACCGCAATCGACACATTGGTTCAATCAGCCATGTCAGGGAGTATAAATCACTTCTCCATATGTTTGCTAAAGAATATTCTTCTTCTTTGAGAATAATCAAAAATGAAAAGTGTTGAGTGGAAACGGATAAACGTGGCTGAATTAATTCTACTTGTTATTCGGGACGGAGTGAAAGACATGGAGGATATTTTCGAACGAGGAAAGGGATCCAATGACTTCAAATGATTGAACGAGGAGTTGTATGAGGTGAAAATCTCATGTTCGGTTCTACAGACTAACAGTAAGGATGATTGCGATCAATCAACCATCTCAAGTATAAATCGCTTCTACTAAAAAAGGGTCAACGGGTTTTAGGTCCAAAATAAAATGCAAAAAGGGATTAAGGTCCAATCTTCCCAAAAAATAGGACTTTAGGCCTTTTCCTTTTTGGAAGAAACATTGTTGATACATTATGTGTTATGTATGACACATAAAAAACTAAAATAAAGTATGAAACTTTAACAATAAATAACACGTTATTTATGAAATAAAACAAGAATCAATAAACATAAGTCAAAACTCTAAAAGAAATACAAAATAAGTCAGTTTTTCCTACACTATTTTTTTGGATTCACCAAATAAATCATTTCTGCATTACATTGTTATCTTATTGCATTAACCAAAAAACAAATATTAAGAAAAATGTTTTTTACTCATTTTGTATTAAATTTAAACCTTAAATTCAATATATTTTTTATTTTGGAATAATCGCCACTGCCCCCTTTAGAAAACGAAGGATAATTTAAAAACCCATAACTTAGGGGATAATAAGAATTAGGTCCAAACCTAAATAACATTTCAAAAAAAAATTATTTCGTAAAAGTACAACTTTATTCCTAAAATAAAAAAAATCGCATAAATTAACGTGTAAAACATTTTTGAAAATTTTTAAATAAATCCTAGCTTGCTTTCAACAATTTTATAAATTTCTGAACAAATTTGTTTTTGCTCAAATGTTGTGTTTGCAATAATGGTTTGCATTTCTCGATTTGTCTTGTGCATAAAGAAATGGTTTCCGCATTTTTTTGTTTTGCTTTCGACAAAAATATTTAGACTAATGCGTTTTTTTATTTGTCTTTTGCAAAAATTAAAATGTTATGCATATTATCCTATGTATTTAACATACCCATTAACGGTAAAATAATATTTTGACCAATGCATTAGGTACGTTGTTAAGAACATCTATTATATAAAACAGAAGGGAAAACGATGACTGGGACAAACATCCTTTTCTAATAAAGGATATTGTCTAGAAACCCTTCTCAAAATTTAAAATATAGTCCTTCGTAGAAATAAAATTACCTATTTAAACAACAATAATTTTTTCCTTCTTAGAAATAAAAATTCTAATGTAAGAAAAAAAAAAAGAAACAAAATAAATTTCAAGGGTTAAAAAAAAAAAAAATTCTCTCTCTCTCTCTCAATAAAATAATAACTAATTTAAGAGAAAATATACAAAAAAAAATAATAACTAATTAAAATCTCTCTCTCAATAAAATAATAACTAATTAAAATCTCTCTCAAACAAATGTCTGTGCCCTAGGGCACGGGATATACGCTAGTCTATATAATAAAACAGAAGGGAAAACGATGACTGGGACAAACATCATTTTTTAATAAAGGATATTGTCTAGAAGCCCTTCTCAAAATTTAAAATATAGTTCTTCGTAGAAATAAAGTTACCTATTTAAAAAAAAACAATAACCCTTTCCTTCTTAGAAATAAAAATTTTAATTTAAGAAAAAAGAATCAAAGTAAATTTCAAGGGTTAAAAAAAGAAATTAAAATCTCTCTCTTTCTCTCAATAAAATAATAACTAATTTAAGAGAAAATAAACAAAAAAATAATACAAAAAAAATAATAACTAATAAAAATCTCTCTCTCTCTCTCTCAATAAAATATAACAATAAATTTCATAACATTTGATTGATACAAGTGTCCGTGCCCTAGGGCACGAGATATACCCTAGTAATTATATATGTTGTCAACATTTTATAACAAGTCAGGTAATTATATATGTTATCAATATTTTATAACAAGTCATGACATTATTATATATGTTGTCAACAATTTATAATGACACAATCACACAATTAAATATATGTTGTCAACAATTTATAACAAAATATTTATATATGTTGCCAACATCGAAGAGTAAAAGAAAATTATGAAAAAACAAGACTGTCTTGTTAACAACTTAATAATGTTGTGAAATGTTTAAAAAGTGTTTAAAAAATAGATTTTTTACATTAATTTTTTTATTTGGACCCACATTTTGGACTGTTTGTGCATTTTTTGTTTAGAAAATCTAGGGTGGTATCCCATAAAAAGTAGTAGGTAACTAACAGTCATCTAGCTATTGTCCCACTGTGCACTATTACAGTCATCTTCACCAACCCATCTCTCCCTTCCTCTCTCTCTCTCTCTCTCTCTAACTCCCCAGAAAAAGTCAATGATGAGTGACCAAAACACATAACACTCCTCTCTCTTCTCAGCTCTCTCTCTCTCTCTAGCTCACCACCCGATCCCTCTCTGATGGGAAGCTCAGATGAATCAAAGAAGCCCTTCTCTCCCGACGACTCATCTTCACCTTCTCAACCTCTCCTCTCCAAATTCTACCCTTCCCCATCTTCAACTGACGAAACCCGTAACGATTTGATCCAACCAGATGATAACAACTACCCTTTAATCACCTTCAACCATGGACCTAGACACTTTCAAGATCTCCCCTTTTTATTCCTCTTTCTACTCTTTGTTCTCTCCACCTTTGGATTTGGTATCTTCTCTATCTTCCATCGAAACCCCAATTCTTCTAACCTCTCCTCTTTCTCTTATGACTTCAACACCACTTCTTGTGTCAAAAATCAATCTTTTCATATAACAAATGAAATTCAGTCTATTCAGGTACTTGGGTACTCTCTCAATTCTAATACTAATTCTCATATTTTGAAGAATTTGATCTGGACCCTTGTTGTTACCTTCATCCTTAGTGGTCCATTTGCATTAGGGCTTCTCTGGTTATTGAAACATTACACCAAACAGATTGTGTATGCTTCTCTTCCCTTCTTTTTGTTAGTTCCCATTTTCTTTAATATCTACTGGTTTGTTGCCTGCACAATTAATTCAACTTGTCGCGATTCCTTCCCTTTAGTATATCGAATTCTTCTACTTCTATTCGTTTTCGTGATTATCGGAGTTATTGTTTGGATAATTGTGGCGAATTGGCATAGGATTGAACTAACAGTAAGAATTGTTGGGGTTGCATCTGATGCACTTGCTAGAAATTTGGCTTTATTTCTAGTTCTTCCATGTTTGACATTTGGTCTTGTGATTTATTTTGCACCCATTGTTGTTTTCTTGATCATTTCGCCTATGAATGGGAAAATAGTGCCTCATCTAAGTAGTAGTAGCAAAGGATCTGAAACTGTGTATTCTTGTGTTTGGAAACAAGATAGTTGGGTTCCTGCTTACTATACTTTGGCAATTATCACTATGTTGTGGTCTGCAGCTGCCATGGTAGAAGCTCAGATTTTTGTGATTAGTGGGACTATTTCACAATGGTATTTTTCGAAAGAGGACTCGCCCCCTAGGAGTATACGGAATTCTCTCAGGTTTGTTCCCTTCTTAATTGGAATTTTGATGTTATTATCAGTGTCTATGTGTGATTCTTTTCAGTGTCTTGTAGAGAAAAAACTATAAAAGTTCAATTAGATCTCATTTTGATTTTCGAATTTCGTAAATTTGTCTGCCTGCCTAATGGATCTCTACAAGAACTACGGAACAAAAAAGTTAGAACTTGTGTTATGTTTCGTGTTACCTATTTACTTGCTGAACATAGAAAGCTTAACAAACTGAATTGAGTTGTTGTCTGGCGAGGCGTTTGAGAGGAAATTTAGTGTTCATTTCCTTAAGTTAACTTTAAGTGGTTTTGTTGAAGGACAAAGAATGACTAAATGGTTTTGTTGTCCTGTGGCAAAACCTTCTCCAAGGCAAAGAATGACTAAATGGTTTCACTATGTATGAAGAGCAATGCTACAAAAATCTCTCAAGGGCTTCTAGAAATAAATAACCCGCAAACCACAGCACCATGCTCCTCTACGATCTACCCCCAAAACCGATTAACAAAATAACATCTCATACAATGATGACCTCCCTTTATAGACTATAACAACATAATGTAAATGGGTCGAATAACGTAAATAGACTGGGCCAAAGTTTCGGCTCATATTCAAGAAACTATTCTACAAAAACTACTTTGGCCGGGTTAGTACAGTATATGTTTGTCTCTGTTTTCTGAGTTTGTCTTAGTTATTGGTTATGTAAAAGGAAGTGGACTGAAATATGGTATTAATGCTCTGGATATGCGAAATAAGAAAAGATCAGACATTTAATGAAATTGAAGTTTCATTACATGAAAATTAATTCAACCCGAAGCATTTTGTTGTGGCATTGAAATTTAATTTCTGATAATAATCTACCTTGTCAGTCAACAGTTATCTCACTCTTAATTTCAAAATCATTAACACATTGACCAATATTTCGTTTTCCATATAGGATTCTTATTTACTACATTCTTCCTGATTTGAAAACTGCAGAAATGCTTTCGGTCCTTCATTTGGAACTGTATGTTTCTCGGGCCTGCTTATTGCTGTTGTTCGAATAGTGCGTGCTGCTGTTGATAGTGCAAGACGAGAAGATATAGTTCCTGGCATTGTGAACCTTATACTGAAGTGCTTAGTCAATTCCATGTTGGCTGCTATTGATTTCCTCAACAAATTTACAATAAACTTTGCAGCTATAACTGGTGAAGCCTACTGCTCTTCTGCTAAAATGACGTATGAGCTTCTTAAGCGCAATCTGCTGTCTGCTGTTTTTGTAGAAACTGTATCTACTCGCATCCTCGCTGGGATAATCTCCGTCATGTCAGGGATATATGCAATTGTGGTATGTAATTCCTTTTTAACTATTATTCCGGGTTGTTACCCATGTAGTAATCTTTTCTTCACTATTAATTCACTCTGTCTACATTCTTTACACCTCACGTTTAGAAGAAAAAGTAGTGAATGGTTTAAGATGGCTAAATGTCAATGCGTCTAAGTGGTTTTTTCATCAAACTAACCATATGGGATTCGATACTGCAGAAGTTACCTTTCATAAAACCATTGGTCATTGATAGTGCTTACAAATATCAAGCGAATTGGATATTAATTATTGGTCTTGTACAACAGGTGTATGCTATCTTGAAGGGAGTAAGCAATCTGAAAGTAGAAATATACTTTGTGGCGGTTGCGGCAGGGCTATTGTTGTTGGTGGTGCTAGGGTTCTTTGTTCATGTGTTGGACAATGTGATAGAAACTATTTATGTCTGCTTCGCGATAGATAGGGACAAGGGAGACGTATATAAACAAGAGGTGCATGATGTGTATGTTCATCTTCCAATTAGTAGAAGTCATAGACCATCTCTTGCGATCCCAACACCTTTGATTGTATAAATTGGTAAACCGATCTTGTATTTTTTTCTCTTTCTAGTAGATTCACCTTCCTTTAGGTGAAGTGTACACTTGTAACTTATTTTGTATGATGTATTTAGGGATTGGTTTGTATTTTGCAATAAAAGTAGAGAGACTCTGCAACCAGAACTGAGATCAGTGTAGATTTGTTTAATTTGTATTTCATTACGAAAACGTTGTCACCGAAGTTATTGTCTTGCTTTCTCTTTTTCTCATATGGTTGAAGTAACCAACTAATGGTTAGGGTATCGTGACGTTCCTAATTCATGAGACAAATTCATGAGACAGTAGACATTTTTTTTTTGATATTCTCTCCTTTAGATTAACTACCTTGATACTTGCAACAAAAAAAAACTATCTTGATACTTTCACCAGATTCAACACAATTAAGATTTACACCTGAAGTAGCAAATCCACCACTTTTATTTTATTGATACTAGTAGTTCTGTTCAAAAAAAAAAAAAGATACTAGTAGTTCTTCATACTTGCTTACAAGATGTATAATGTAGAAAGCTATCATCTTATCACATTCAACCATCTGGCTAAACCATTACCTATGGTGCTAGACAATAAAAACCATGGCAGGATATCCGCAAAACATCTACTTCGTATCAAACCTGAGAGATAAGAATTCGGCAGAGATCACATCTCTCCACTACCAAAAAGTACAAATCAAGGGAACGAGGATGAAATACAATGTGCAATAA
>BEHA01000981.1:369208-389097 GCA_002897215.1 Eschscholzia californica subsp. californica | reverse complement strand
TCTTTCCAAACCTTTTGCAAGGTATTTGAATGGTCTACTGCCTGTGGTGGCGACCCAATGTTACCAGATTCACAATCTGCACCAACTTCAGAAGCTAAGCCTGTTGAATGTTGTGTGGAGCAAGGATTGCTGGACTTCAAATCTTCCACCTCCTTTTCCAGCTTCAAGCACTGCTCATCTCTGAGTTGAAGCTTTTGCTTTAAAGTTTGCAGTTCAATGTTAGAAACCTGTTTGAAGGATTATTAGTTCAACGTGACAAACCTATTCGTAATAAAACTAATGTGATATACAAGAAATTCTCTCGAAGCCTCACACTACCATGATATGAATCCTGAAGGTAGGCATGATCATTACCTCAAGCTTCTGCTTATATTCCTTTAGAACATTCCACATAGCCTTTGAGAAATCTAGCATTATCTTTTCCCTTCTTTTAACTCCATCCAACTCAGTACAGCACACTAACTTATCAAGCCTTGGAGTTGAAACAGAAACATCTGTAGCTTGAGGTTTCTGGATCTTCTCGGCTATTTTTTCTGCAGAGAGGTAACATATTATCTTCTGACATTTATGACTTATGAGAGACATTCAAAAAGGAATACACCGACGAAGTTACTGATGTAGCCCATTCACGTGAGTCCAATGAGCCACATCCTGGGTATCCTAGCCGGCTACACCTAGACGGAAACCCTAACAGGTCCTTTTGGTCTCTTTGATTTGATTAAGGAGTTTCTTTATTTTAGTTACTCACTTTTCAAGTTTAGGGCAAGGAATGAAATTTCGCGAAACGTTTCCTAAAATGAGATTAGGTGCACGAAATAACACTTACAACTATTTCCTGCATAGTTTCCACCGACATGATCAAAATTTCCACCGAAATTGTTGGAAATATCGAAATTTCCACCGACGTGATGGAAATTTCGACCGACATAGTAGAAATCTAGCAAAAGAAACCTGGAGAAACTAATATTGAAAATGTATCCCTTCCTTCGTCTTTTTTATCTTCATTTCTCTTAGATCTCTCTTGATTTGTATGTTATGTTTTTAATAATTTTTAAATTTATTTGAACGATTTATGCCTTTACTTAACTGCCTAAATTGATTTTATCTTACTAACACCCCTGATATAACTGTGTAATTGGCGATACCTTCTCAAACTAACACAGTTTGTTAACTATTAACTATTATCAGTAAGAATGTTATATTTTGGGTGTTATAGCCAACTCGAAAAAATTGTGTAATTGTTAATACTCCCTCAAACTAATAGATAATGTTAAACATCATTTTTATGCTTTAATAATCTTGTTATACATAATTGCATCATATTTCTATCATTTCTTTAGACTTGTAAGATTTCCACACTGACCGAAACATTTCTACGAAACGTTTCCACATTTGGACCGACCGAAATTTCCACCGAAACCGAAGTTTCATTCCTTGGTTTAGGGTTTCCTTAGTTTCAATGTTTCTATTTCCTTGTTCCGGAAGAACCTCTTAGGGTTGCGGGCTAGGCTACTAAGGATGTGGCCCGTTGGGCTTGCGTGAATGAGTTATGTTAGTTACGCTCATAAAGAAAATGAAGATAATGTGAAGGCGCCTGAACCTTTTTCCAGTGGCGTGTTCTCATTGCTAGCAATTTTACCTTCATCAATCTGAAAGAGTTGAACTGCAAAAATTAAAATATATTTAATAACAATGAGCAAAAACAAGGAAGACCGCGTGAGCGAAGTTACATCAGGAGCTTCCACATCAGGCAGCTTCCGTCTTTTAGGCTTCTCCACTCTAGGCATTTTGACAATGTTTCTCTTCTGATAAGTCAGATTGGGTTGTTCTTCAACTGCAGAGAACCTGAAAGTAAGCAGAAAGAAATACAGCAAGCAGTGAGAGAAAAACAATGTCAATTGAATGAGAAGCATTAAGTATTAAGATTTAATGCGTAATTTTGATTATTTGGTAAGGTTGAAATGGTTTATGATAGGGTTCGAGTTTCATGATGCACATGAAAATCTTTTTACTAAGATGATTCACAAGCAATAGAGGAAGATGGTAATTATCATGAACAATTAACACTAAACCAAACTAAAGTGATGAGAGAATTAGATGATCAAGAGCCATACTTAATCATCATATAAGGTGAAGCTTGTCTGAGCAAAATGGAGGTGTCAGCATAGTCATCTTCCCCTGGTTTCGCAGTTAAAATCTGCAAAAAACAAAATTAGATACACACCGACACCATATTATATATACAATCATACATACTCCATGTGGTTATGCAAATGAGATTAACAGACTAAAAGGCCTAAAGATAGAAACCATCAACCCCTTTATCCCAATTTTCAGTTTTTCCATAAGCTTAAGTGCTTAACAAACCAAAGATCTCGTCTTGATTGAGTAAATCATACATAAGTGACCTTACATATTTCAAGTACAAAGATGGTATAAAGGCTCTCATGCGCATTTATACATGATACAAAGATAAAGTTATGGCTGGAAACGGCAAGAAAGGAACACCTTGAACCTAATGAAAGAACCACATACCAGAGTCATCCGCTTCTTGCCTTCCAGATAATCCCTTAAATACCTGGTCAACTGTTTAATAAAAAGATTAACTTCTGACAAGGACTAAACCTAATAATGACCAATGTTTAGAAGAATTACAACTTTGAAGATCCTCAACAACAAATACCAAGAGGTTCAAACTACTTATCTATCCGTATTAGACGGAAAAACAGAGTTGTGATCCATCGTTCACAATATCTTAAAAAGTTGAAATTACCAAGGAGTTCTGAAAGTGCTTTTGAAATTGCTTCTTGGGGTTCTTTTGGTGCTCTAGCAGTGACTGGAAGAACAAAAGAAGTAAACATTAACAAGTCATCTTTGTAAATCATTGATTCATTTCATAGACTTATCCAGGATAGGAGAGATAATCCAGAAGATGCCTGGTACTGGGTAGGACTTGATACGCACCCTTAGGCACAAACCGAAAACCATCGATGTGTTGTTGATGAAGTTGCTTTCCAACAATCTTGTTCCCTGCATAATACATTAATAAAATTGGTATTTATTTCATCAAAATGACATTACCAACTCCATGCATGTAAAAAAAAAGTAAATCAGGAAAGCATATTGAACCACTTCAGTTAAACTCAGTAATGGCTTCTGCTCTCCATCTAAACCAACTAGATAATCATGTGCAAGCTATTCGACCAAACTACAGAATGCAAAGATGAAAGAAAGGATTGAAAAGCTTCAGCAAGAGAAAAATATGACAACAAACTGATAAAGCTTCTTGAACTAAAAAAGTATAAGACTACTTCTCTGTGATGTCCTTTACCGATGGATGGTATCGATTATCAACCACCAGTGGCGGATTCAGGATTTACTTTCAGGAGGGGCTAAAAAATTAACCCTGTTAGATACAACTGTTCCGAGAACTAGAATTTTGCTTGCAACAAATAAGGTCATTTCTATTTCCAAGACACTCTTGCACCAATAAAGTCCTCTTCAACAAATTAATTATATTTTGCAATGAAGAAAAAAAAATAATTGTTTTTATTTTAATGAAAGGAACATTTGTTTCGTAAAAGTAACTTATAATATTAACAAATCAGATGTTTAAGAAAATGATGACAAAGTTCAACAAAGAAAAGAAAAGAAAATGATGACAAATTATATATTTATTTATCTTGTCAATGTAGATTTAGAATTAATTGTTATGGTTGATTTTGTAATGACATTCAATTTCAACAAATTAAGGTTTTGGGAAAAAATTAAAATCAACAAAAAGAATTTTTCAACAAAATAAATGTATTAGTATGATAATTCAACCTTCGTTACAAAAGTGAAGCCAATTGGCAACGGATTGCTGACTAAACTGACATTTACAATCTCTGTGGATGAGCCAGTGCCAAAGACATATCCAAAATATGTTAGTAATGTGGCGCACTACTAGCGGCTAGTATTGGGACATTTCGCTTGCCTTAAGATTACCTTTAAGTATCTTGCTAGTTTTATAATTTAATGGCCTTTAATGCAAAAAAGTCATACTCCAAGTGTTATAAAATGGAATTGTAGACTTGTACCCAAGGATTAGTACTCCGGGGATCTAAAGAACAAGCAATATGGGTGAGATGAAAAGAGACGTGCAATGATGCAAATGAGAGGATGCCACCAAGTCAGGGGAGGCTATAGCCTCCCCTGGCCATATGGTGGATCCGCCACTGTCAACCACTTGTCGGGAAACGAACAATTTAAGGGTGAAACACAGAAACCCTAAAATACCATCAAGAGCCCATACCAGAATTGCACAACTGCCTTTAGAGCACAATGCTGTTCTAATTTAAAACGGATTCTCACAATCTTCCAAGGATCATATTTTAAAATTGAAACAATTTAAGTGAGACAACAATGTGAAGGATTAGAACCTGATTTCCTGTTTTCTTCTCTCTTTCAGCTCCAGCAAGATCCACAATAGTCAAAACAGCATCATTTGGCAACACCTCAACTTCACCATCAAAAGATTTTGGAGCAGCACGGATATTAATAATACATTGTGATCGACTGCAAGAGAAAAGTCAGAAATCAGTAGAGCGGAAAAAATAATTTTCTTCATTCATCAAACCATATACATACTTGCATAGCTCGTCTAATAAAACTATTGTCTTTTGATCAAAATAAAAAGACTAATTACATAATTATAGGGTTATTCCATCTCAAAAATCCTAAGTTAAAGTTCAGTTCAGATTCACCTTGATTGACTATTTGAATTTGTGACAGCAGTAGCACGCTTCAACATTCCACGTGCTATCAAAGCTTCTGCTTCAGCAACACCTGAAACCAGAACCTACAACAAGAGACACCTGCATTATCTACAAGTACCACAAAAACGAGTTCAGAAATTAAGAGAAATAAGAACAAGGATTACCTCTTGCAGACCTCTTATTGTCGCTTGTTGCATGGAAATGTCAGCTCCATCTGAGGATAAATCAAATATCTTCTCCCCCTTTCCCCGTTCAGAATAAATTTCGAACATTGAAATATAGTATGAACTGTAAATTTTCACCTCGAATATAGTAGTAAGTCAGTCTAATTTCATGTTTTTCAAGAATATTATATTAGAGCAACCGATGGAAGACGAAAAATCATGTTGAAGGGTCATATCACCAATTACCTGGATAGCTTAGGAGAGTTATCGCCCGTGGACATAAATATCTTTCTAAGAGCAAGAGGTATCAAACCAGGTTCCCTCGGAGAACCAAAAACTGTATGAGTCTTTCCTGAACCAGTAGGACCCATGGCAGCAAGCATGCCACTCTTCCCAGCTATGAAATCGGATACCAAAGGGTCCATCACTCTATCATATACTTCTTTCTACAGAAGCAAGAAGGATAAAAAAAACTGATTAAGTAATTGCGAGTAAGATCAAACGTCAACAAACCCTTAAAGGAATAAAAATGGGTAGCACCTGAATAGAATCTGAATCGAAAACATGGGTGAAACCATCATACACCTCTGTCTTCACACGCTTCGAATCCTGCATACTTTGAGGAGGAGTAAGTGTTACTGACTGTGAGCCATTAACAGATAAGCATATTTCTTTCGCCTTTGTTTTCTTCTTTGTAGCTTCTTGTTTGGGTGAAACACCTTTGGATTTTGATCTTCCGGTATTAGCTCCATCACTTTTCTTCTTCGAACTTCGATTAGCTATAATGGGTCTTATTCTAAGAAAAACTCTAATGCTTTCAGAAATCTCTCCATTTGAAGGTAGAGAAGGAAGAGGGTTTTGAGAAACAACTTCACATTGAAGGATATCTTCAATAGGGAATCTAGATACTTCTTTAGGAGCAAAAGATTTTGAAGATGGAGTCATCCCAATTGGGGCATTTGTAGCAGGGGTTTTCCTTGCTCTTCTCATAGGGTTTCTTCTAACAGTTACTGTATTTGGACAGTGAGGACTAGCCAAATCAATTAAAGTCTCTTCTTGTCTCTCCATCTTCCTACGGATTTGTGTTTTAAATCTGAAGAAATGAAGAAGGCAATTAAGAATAAAGAAACCCTAATTTTGAAACAAAGAAAGACCAACCCTAATAATCAAATCTAATGAAGATAGGAAAGGGTTAAGCTCAACTTACTTGCTCTGGTGTTAGAGGTGCGGTAATGGCTGTCGCGATGAAGATAGAAGTAGACTTGGGGAGCAATGGCAAATACAAGAACTCAGTGAGAATTCAAAACGTGGCGTTGGCGGGAAATATGTTTACTTTGTCCCGTTAGACTGATTTTGATCCGCGATATTTTAGTTCTGCAACAACAATATCAAAATTGGAACAAAAAAAAAAGAATATCAAAATTAAAATTAAAAGGGATATTTTGCAAAAGGGCAAAGTAATGTTCCGAGTGAAGAGTTTGGAGCACAAATTTGAATTTTTTTGAGTTTGAAGAATTGACTAACTTTGACTTAATTTTCCATCCAAAGATAACAAAAACTAACTTTTTAACTTAACTTTCCATTCAAAGTTAACGGAGACTAACGGATGTTAACGTTAATTTTTCATTACTGTTAATTCTAGCATCGACGACTCACATTATTTTTCATCAAATGGTCGGAATTAATTCATATTTTACGACCAAAACTTTTTCTTGTACAGAAGAAGTCCACTTTTAAACCAATGCAAACTCCATCAATTCTTTGTGCTCCAAACTCACCACTCGGTCCTTTACAGACCCTCGGAGGCTCGAACCCTATGTGAGGACCACGTCCAAACGTTAAGCGTGTCAAATACAAATGCGAAATTATGAAAATAAAAAAGAGGGTGATGCAAAAAAGACGTCACCTTTGTATCATAGGCAAATGACTTATTAATTTGACTGGGGTCAATAAATATTGACCCGAACAAACTTTAAGCATCTAAAATTTAAATGTTTTCTTTTTTTTCTTCCTAATTACATGCATCCATAAATTATACTTACATAAATTTGCATATTCAATATTTATCTCTGTTGACCACCACTATTTTTCTCTCTTCGTCCACCTATCTCTATCTACTTTTCTCTGTTTCTCACACTCACTGTTTTAACGAAGAGAGAATTTCTTTCGCCTAAACCCTCTTTCGTCTCAGACGAAGGGAAAGGATTCGTAACGTCAAAGGTTATCAGATGTCGTTGTTTTGTGGGTGATAAAATTAGTAAAAGTTAGTGCTTGTCCCAAACGCAAAAAAAAAGAACATATTCGTGCAATCATGTCTCAAATTCATTACCCGGCACTTTTGCTTCCCTTTCGCAACTTCACTCTATAAAAATCAACTGAATCCTTCTCAGAAACACTAAGTTCTTATAGGTTGTGTTTGATATCAGGGAAATAACACCATGAAAATATAAAAGTTTCATGGAAAGTAAATTCCGCAGAAATAAGAGTTCTTTCTTTTGATAGTCATTTATTTTTCGTGAAATTACGAACTCTGTTATTTGGTTGACAACTAACGTCTACGAATATAATATTCAATTAAGAGTTTTTATTTACTCTTATGTAGTTAAAATGACATTTTTTTTTTTTACTTTTACGTTGCCAAAATTACATTTTTCATCCTTATGATGTGTAAATTACATGTTTACCCATATATTTTCAAAATTATATTCTTACTCATATGTTGTAAAATTATTTAACATTGTGTAACTTTGCTAATATAAAAGGGTAAAATTGTTATTTTAATGTAAAAGTGTAGATTTGTCATTTTTACAAGATAAATGTAAGAATGTCATTCAGACTACATAAGAGTAAAATGTCATTTTGATATTAGGTTTCGAGTATTCAAATATATAATAACTAGGGTATATCCCGTGCCCTAGGGCACGGACACTTGTATCAATCAAATGTTAATATTCTATCGAGAGAGCGAGAGATTTTTATTTGTTATTATTTTTTTGTTCATTTTCTCTTAAATTAGTTATTATTCTATTGAGAGAGAGAAAGAGATTTCAATTTCTTTTTTTAACCCTTGAAATTTATTTTTTTTCTTTATTTCTTAAATTAGTTATTTTATTTTTAAGAAGAAAATAATTATTGTTTTTTAAATACTAAGTAACTTTATTTCTACGAAGGACTATATTTTAAATTTTGAGAAGGGCTTTTAGACAATATCCTTTATTAAAAAAGGATGTTTGTCACCGTCATCGTTTTCCCTTCTGTTTCATTATATAGATATTCTTATTTTGATTTTTCATGAAAACTAATTCTTAAGGGATGCAAACAATTAAAAGTGAACTATTTCATGGAATAGATTTCATAAGAATTAAAACCATGAAATTATATTTCCTATTTCATGAAAATAAGATATATCAAATGCATAATTTTCTACAAATAATATCGGTGCTAATTTAGGTGCATGTTTATACCATAAAAACAAAGTCTATTTTTGTAGCTCTAATCATTACTTTTTTTTTTAACAAAAATTACTTCCTTAGTTCCTTTGGTACGCCGTGGTATTTAGCCATACCGAACTCCTAAATGTTTGACCGACAGGTTTACATCAGAAAATGTGTAACATCACCTGTTGTAACCGCTTGAATCCCGAGCACAAGCTACATATCCGTTGGATATCCAGTTACATCAATGATCGTTACACTACACCCGATCGGAAACGTACAAAGGTGAAATTCGGTCGATGTAATGAAATAGCGGTCACACAACGGGAGGAGACTTAATCACTTAATAGTTAAGTTAATCGGGCCCGCGTTTCTTACGCGTGTATTATCTTCCCTCCGGCCACGTACTTCTAAGTGTGATATCCGACGCGCGTATTCTCTCTCTTTATATATCCGACTCCATTAAAGTCTTCCTGCAACTGCAAGCAAACCAACAAACACATCCATGGATTCTCAACTACCCACTAAGAAATCATCTTCTCTTTACCCTCAAGTTCTTCAATCTAACCCTGATACTACTTCCCCTTTTCTATCAAACCCTAAACCCACTTCTTCTTCACTTTATCCCTCTGTTGATTCTCCCAATCTTGTTAAAGACTCAAAACCTACTTCATCTTCTTCAATCTACCCATCTCTCGATATGAAAGATCTCGTTGAGAATCTCTTCCCTGATAACGAAGACGATCAAATTAACCAAAACAACAATACTTCTACTGTTGTTTCTCCTACTGCTCCTCTTGAATCCGTTGAAGAAGTTCTCGTCAAAATTCCCGGTGCCCTAGTTCATCTTATTGACAAGCTCAATAGTGTTGAACTTGCTTCTGGTGATTTTACAATTGTTCGTCTCCGTCAAAACCAGAATGTTGTTGCTGTTCTTGCTCGAATCGGAGATGAAATCCAATGGCCATTAGCTAAAGACGAAGCTTCTGTTAAACTAGATGATTCTCATTACTTCTTCTCTCTTCGAATTCCTACTATCATTGATGGATCAGACGATGAAGATCGACGGATTGATAACGAGGGTTTTTTGAATTATGGGTTGACTATTGCTTCAAAAGGGCAAGAGAAATTGCTCAAGGATTTAGATGGGGTTTTAGAGAAATACAGTAGTTTCTCTGTTCAAAAAGTATCACAGAAATCACAAGTATTAGATGGATCAGTAGCTAAGGAAGTATCTCCGGCAGAGATGAAATCGGAGAAGAAGAAAAAGGAGATGATGGAAGAAAGATCTGAAGCTTACTGGACGACATTAGCTCCAAATGTGGAAGATTATAATGGAGCAATTGCTAGGGCTATTGCTGCTGGTTCAGGTCAAATCATAAAAGGGATTTTATGGTGTGGTGATGTTACTGTTAATAGATTGAAATGGGGAGATGAATTTTTGAAGAAAAGAACTGATCCATGTTCAAAACCTTCTGAAATTAGTCCCCAAACTCTTAGAAGAATCAAAAGGTTTGAACTTTGAACAAACTTCTTTTTGATTTTGAAAAACTTGCTATTTCTTTTCTGATTCATTAATATTAATGGGATTTTTAGGGCTAAAAAGGTGACGAAGATGTCGGAGAAAGTAGCAACTGGAGTCTTGTCTGGTGTTGTGAAGGTCTCAGGGTTCTTCACAAGCTCCATTGTTAACTCAAAAGCTGGGAAGAAATTCTTCAGTCTCTTACCCGGGGAAATAGTTCTTGCTTCCTTGGATGGTTTCAGTATGTTCATTTTATCCCTCCTACTTGTACTTATCTGTCATTTGGTGATTGTTTGAGATTCTATATGCCACAAAATGCTAGTTGGAGTACATCGTCAAGTCTGTTGTCAACTCAAAACCACTTGGCAATGAGTAGAGAGGACCTAGGCATTATATTCTTGGTCAATAGATCGCCCTTCTCCTATCTAATGCTATTCTAAAATACGACAACGAGCCCATGATTTATTAAGTTTGAGATCTCTAGGCATAATACGGTAGAATTTCACAAGATAGGGTAGGATTTTCGGACATCCCATGACTTGAAGATACGTAGATATTGACTCGAGCTCGCTACTAGCTTGAGCTCAAAATGTCATATTTTGTGGTCAAGCTCATTAGATCATTTTCCAACCTTGAGTTCAAACAAATGTGTAGTAGATTTTCACATGATATGACATTGCCACGACCCGCAGTATCACGGTAAAGTCCAACTCACTAAATCATGGTTGGTTTAGAAATTTACAATTTTGGAGCATATATGAAAATTATTTGATGTGTATTGGTATTTTGGTATTTGGACAGGCAAGGTATTTGATGCTGTTGAAGTAGCTGGAAAGAGTGTAATGTCAACTTCATCAGTTGTGACTACAGGACTTGTTTCTCACAAGTAAAGCTCTTCTCTTTACTTAATCTCTGCAATTCATTCTAATCTTAGATTTTATGCTAAAGCTGAACTTGGCGAGCTATACCCTACATAACTAGCTCAAGCTTCACCCAATTGAGTAGAAACCAATGACTAGATACTACAAATTTGGTTAAGTATCCACACTAGAACTGTTCACTCTCGAAACCATTAGGGTGTGTTTGATATCTCCCATTTTCATGGAAATAAAAGAATTTCCATGGAAATAGGTATTTCCACCGTTTGATGCGAAGTGTAATTCCATGGCTTTAATTCCCTAGGGAATCTATTTCCATGAAATAGTCCACTTTTAATTCCTTGCTCCCACCTCGGAATTAGTTTGCGTGGAAAGTCAAAAATCAAAAATCAAAATAAAAATATTTTAATATATTCGGATACTTGAAACATAAAATTTAGCTCCATATATGTTCAAAATGACATTTTTACCCATAAAATTTAGCAAAATAAATTTTTACTTATACATGGGACAAATGACATTTTTGTCCTTCTTACCAAATGACATGTTTACAAAGTTGTCAAAATGACATTTTGGATTTTTATAGCCAAAATTACATTCTTACCCTTTTATAATATCAAATTGACATTTTACCATTATGTTGTCAAAATGACATTTTTACCCTCGTATAATATCAAAATAACATTTTTACCCTTAAATTAGTAAAGTGACACATGGTTAAATAATTTTACAATATAGGGGTAAAATATAATTTTGAAAACATAAGGGTAAAAATGTAATTTAGACAACATAAGGATGAAAATGTAATTTTTGCAAAAGTAAAAATATCATTTAGACTACATAAAGAGTAAATAAAAACTCTTAATTGAATATTATATTCGTAGAAGTTAGTCGTCAACCAAATAACAGAGTTCGTAATTCCACGGAATAATAAATGACTAACAAACGAAAGAACTCTTATTTCCACGGAGTAAATTCCGCGGAAGACTTTCCAGGGAACTCTTGTATTTCCATGGAAATTGTTTCCCTGATATCAAACACAACCTTAGTTCATCCTGAAACATGGTAATAGTGGTAGGGGGAGGAGGTAATTTGGGAAATGATGACCTAGACAAATGGTAATGAAACAAATGACTAGAAACTTGGGAGGTCACCCCGTATTTTATGGCTCTTGGACTCCTTATCTTGGTCCATTGTTCTAGATAGACAATGAACAGAGGGTTCACAGGGTATGAGGGGAGGTCTTGGTTTGCTGCTAGTTTGAACTCTACATGTTACATGGTCTTATTTATGGGCGGGCTGCTGTTTCTGCACCTAGAAAGACCCTAAAGACCAACTACTTCTCATTCTTAAAAGAGATAATGTATTCGTATGGGTCCTTCACAAAGAAGGATCGGAGGTAGAATTAGAAGGGTATCTGATCGAGCTACAATGCAGGTATGGGGAGAAGGCAGCTGAGGCAACGAGCGAAGGGCTTGATACTGCGGGACATGCAATAGGCACCGCATGGGCCGTCTTCAAGATAAGGAAAGCTCTCAACCCAAAAAGTGCTGTCAAACCAACTTCCCTTGCAAAATCTGCTGTCAAAGCTGCTGCAACTGAGTTGAAAGCTTCATCCAGGAAATCTAAGTGAGAGGGTATCTCATTTATTATGTGTGTCAGACTAGTTTGTAATTTGTTGTTGTTGTGTTCTGTCCTTTCTTCAGAATTTGTAATACAAATTTTGGAAAGAAATATTTAAAAACTTGTATTCACTGTTTGAAGGGTGTGATCTATTCATTATGGCAATGTTGTACAAAAATTTGGATTAGTTTCGGATTCGAGGAAGAGATGTGTATTTATGAACAGATCACAAAATGAAAGATGAAGGGTTTTTGAGATACTTCCAGTGTTGAGATTGAGAGAAAAGGAAGTACAGCTTCCATCTTAAAACACTCATCAAAAAAAAAAAAACTTCCATCTTAAAAATATCTGAAAAGAAACAGAATTGATAGTGCTCTAAACCCAAAACTCCCTGCTAGGAATAAGAAAAAAAAAATAAGTAAACACATAAATTGTTTAACAGAAGCTCTATCTCCAACCTCAACTGTACTCATCTGCATTTGGAAGGAGGGAGAGAGGATCAATAATTTGTGGGGTTTAGATGAAGATCTCAAAGAACCCATCTCAATCCCAAGTCTATTCTACTTCTTGATACGAAGTTCTGGTTTTTAACTCGGGCTGTATTATTTGAATGTTTCATCCTCAACTTACAAAGGTTGGACTTTCTCTAATTCTGCTTGGGACCCCCAAAATGTTTGGATGACCCTCTACCTGATACATCTCTAATGATAATCATGAATTGATACATAATGACCGCCATTTGACATGTATACAAGTCAACGTTCGCTCAGGAGAGCGTACGTACCTCTTCGTACGTCTGGAGAAAGATAGGGTCAAGTTTCATAGTTTCGTTGAATCAAATGACAAGAATATCGTAACAATTTGTGACAAAATTGTTTATCGTGCGGAAGAAGAAATTTGTGTTATTTTTGTACAATTAGAAAAAAAGATAGTTGGACGGAGGCAGACTAAGTGGAATTCCCTCCCAGTTCCACATCTATGCACTGATAGATTTTTCGCTACTAGTTACTTCGACACTCTTTTGCCTAGTGGTTGGGAAAAAACTTGGAAGACCCAACCCGGCCCGTTTGTCTGAGATAAACACTCATAATATATTATCCTCTAAACAGTCATGTACACATTACTACCATTAACATCAGTGTTACCACCGCATCATCTCAGTCGTGTTACGCCACAATCGTCCAAACTTATATAGGCATACCAAGTTTGTTCTAAAGAGGGGATCAAACTTCATATTCTCCAATTACACGCTTTGAATCATTTCTTTAAACTATAAACATACACCATTACCTTGGACCTTTTTTTTGTTAAGGACATTACCTTGGACATGGTTCAACAAAAAAAAAAAGGACATCACCTTGGACGTGATAGTGGTTTTCTCAATTTTCGCAAGTAATTTTCCATCGAAGTCTGACCCACACAAAGAAGCAATTAATAGATAAGAACCAAACAATCTAGTTGGTCAAATTTTAGGGTCCCAATAAGAATAAATCCAAAAATTAGAAAACCGTGTTTGCCCCCTGGACACCCCAAATTATTTTAAGGGACGAGGGGAATTTGTTCACCCACTCTATACAGGTTGGAATCGGGGCTTCCTTTTCGAGAAAGACAACGGCTAGTTTTCTGAAACGGTAACTAGGCAACGGTCGAATTCTCTGGTTTCATATCATATAATACTACTACTTCATCCTCTCTCTCTTCCTCTAGTTCTCTCTCTCTCTCTCCATTTTCTCCTTCCTCCTATATTTTCAATCCATATAAGATCTGCTCCATCTTCTCAATCCAGAAGAAGAATTAATTAAAAGAAGTAAAAGAAGAAGATGATGATGCAAGATCAATGGAATGGCCCACCAGGTTTCAGACCATCAAAATCTGCTCCTTCTTCACCTGCAAAACCTCTTGGAATTGCCAGAACTCACTCCCAATCCTTCCATGTTACCCATAAGGTCCCCATGGGTGATTCTCCATATGTCAAGGCCAAAAATGTTCAGGTAAGTTTGAAATTTTGAAATTTTGAAATAAAAATTTAAAATTGTTGCTTAATCTGTTTTTCTCTCACTTATTCTTCTTCATTTTATTTGATGGGTTTTTTTATTTTGGGATCAGTTAGTGGAGAAAGACCCAGAAAAGGCGATTCCGTTGTTCTGGGCAGCCATTAATGCTGGCGATAGAGTTGATAGTGCTTTAAAGGATATGGCAATTGTCATGAAACAACAGAATCGAGCCGAAGAAGCCATCGAAGCCATAAAGTCATTGAGGAGTAGATGTTCAGATCAAGCCCAGGAGTCTTTAGATAACATTCTTTTAGATCTCTATAAGGTAAGCATTTCTTCATTCAAATCTACTTCGATCTATTATCTGATTTTGAATTTTGATTCAAGTTTTGTTTGTTGCAGAGATGTGGAAGACTGGGGGATCAGATTGGTTTGTTGAAGCATAAGTTGTACTTGATTCAGCAAGGTATGGCTTTCAATGGGAAACGAACAAAGACTGCTCGATCTCAAGGAAAGAAATTTCAGGTTTCAGTCGAACAAGAAGCAACCCGTCTACTGGTAATTATTTTATTAAGTTTATAAACATTTAACTTGAAACCAAATCATCGTATTTCGGGTGTTATCACCGACGAGTGTGCATATCCAATGTGGGACCATTCTTACATTTAGGCTTATCAAGTGTGGGTCTAGCTCTGATATGTTCGCGAGTTTTAACCCAGACTTCAAAGTGGGATTATTCTCATAGATGGGTCTATCACATGTTGGCCTAGCCCCATCTCTCATATTAACTAAACAGAGAGACTCTAGATATTATACTCTAGGTCAAAATTACCGTTGTTTCCTAGTTTTTGTCACTGAAATTCCTTTTTGTGGCCACAGGGGAACTTGGGATGGGCATTCATGCAACAAAACAATTATGTCGAAGCAGAAGATGCTTACAGGCGAGCTCTCTTGATCACTACGGATAATAACAAGATGTGCAATCTAGGTATTTGTCTGATGAAACAAGGAAGAATAGCGGAAGCGAAAGAAACTCTAAGACGGGTAAGGCCAGCAGTGGCAGACGGGCCAAGAGGCATGGACTCCCATCTCAAAGCCTTCGAAAGGGCTCAACAGATGCTCAAGGATCTTGAATCAGAAATGATGAATAGAGTAGTAGACAGAGTGGAACAAGGTCGACTATTCGATGCTTTCTTGGGTTCTTCCTCTATTTGGCAACCTCAGCCTTGTAGGGAACCTACAGCAGTTGCTGCTAGCCTGAAGAAATTACCTCAAGATTGTGGTTTTGCAGATGAGAACATTATCAACTTATCATCATCAGCAAGATTAGGGAATCAGATTGTTAATACTGTTCTCCCATCACAGAATATCACAAGGAGTTCTTTCAATGTTAAGGCACCACCTTTCTATTCATCCCAATCGAAGGTGAATCAACCTGCAACCCAATTTCACGATCATCTCGTCGGGGGGCTTAAGAGAACCAGGTCCATCAGTACTGCTATGCAGAAGCCTGTAAAGGAGGAAGACGAGTCCACCAAACCCACCACCATGGCAGCTTCCGAACAAAATAAGATCCGAAGACGATCTCTTCCAAAGGAAGAAGACAACAACAATGACTTTAATGGGTTGTTGCAGGACAAGGCCTTTGAAGATGCCATTATAGCTGCAGTTCTTGGACCCAGTTCGCCAAGGCTCGATACACCTCCAATGTTGCAACCGAAGAAAATTGATAAGAGACTCCGGGTTTTTCAGGATATTACCCTCTCCTTGAGCCCAAAAGCCGCCTGACCCAAGTCAGAGATCCACCTTGTAATCCTAACCATTATTTATTAGTTCAACCTAGTTTTGGGAGTTAGTAGGTTTTAGGATGGGGAGATGAACTTGTTCTCCCCAGCTCCAGTCTTATTTTTCATTAGTGGTGGGTGGTGATGGTCTGGTAGTAGTAGTTTATTTTTCCTAGTATTCTTGAAGAAAACAATTCATTCAACATTAACTTTTGTCTCTTAAAATAAAAAGGCAATCAATTAATTAGAGTTATTGACTTTCAAGCGTATTATTTATTCAATACTATAGAGCGAAACAATCACCATCTGCGCTCAACTAATCCCCATACATACCCAAAAGACTAGTTCCATTTACTTCTTGATTCTTCGGTGAGTTTCATATAAGTAGCTCAGCACCACCACAGTTGCAGCAACTGCAACTCCCACAGCACTGTGTACCAAATCGAGACTTCCCCTAGCATTGATACTGGAAGCAGGTGGCGCAAATCCAAGCTCAGAAAGTTTCTTGTGTGCTATTGCGTAGTCTTTGAAAAATGCATCCTCATCCTGTAAAACCAGAGGAGCGAGTTCAATACCCCAATAACTACATAATAAAATATTAATCACAACAAATTTGTGCATCATCAGTGGAGGAAAAGCACTGCCCCAACTCACAGTGTAACTAGGGCGTTGGACAAGAAATTCTTAAGTAGGTTTCTAAGACTAGATTCAACTTGGACTTATCTATCTATAGGGGGTTTGGTAAAATTAGGTCGAATCTGTCACAAGCATTGCCAAGAAGGGTTCATCATGTGAAACTGAAAAGACAAGGTATACCTTTGCGTAGAGTTCAACATATTGATGAAACTCAGGATCTTCCAATAGGGCCTTATCTGTCGGGAGTTTCAATAAACCCTCAGTTTCTCCTTTAAGAAGCTCCCTGATATAAGTGGAAATAAGACATGATAAGACTTCCATTATTCGTTTCTCAGGTCGAGCAAAACAGTGCAAAAGACATCCTTAAGATGATCCAACATTCTTTGAACAGAAAATTGATAAACTTTTTAACAGTATCTTACACGAAGTATGAATTATCGAACTTTAGAGGCTCAGTCGTCCAAGCACCACCAAACCCTGACCTCTCTGGGTGTGCCCTTCCCTGTAATGCAAAACAGCAAACTTTAAGATGCACGCCCATATTTTCATCGGAAAAAGATCTTTAAGGTCTATAGGTTACCAGAGTGTGTGCTCCAGACAATGCTACAATGTCCTTGTCTGATAGACCCATTCGATAAAAAATGTCTCTCAAATGTTGTACACCTGTAAAAGATATTATTAGTCAAAAATAGTTCAGGTTAAACATGCTACTATTCAAACATGTCAGCAAATTACTTCTCCACTCTGAAGCAAAATTGATAAAAGTGCCACTTTCAAGGTTTAATCATATGATATTGCACCCAGTGACTTCTGCTTACTCTCATCAGGAATCAGAATTAGTAAGTACATTGCTACAATAGTTCATTTATTCTAGATATACAAGTCTTCGTAAGACCGAATCCAAACAAGGAATTCAGGTAATATATCAAATAACAAGTCACAGAAATAACAGAAAAGTAATTGGTAAACAGCAAAGAAGGCAAGACCTTTTTTAGCATCTGGAAGTCGGCCTTCTCTAGGAGAAACCAGTGAGTCCTGATAGGAAGACGAAAATTAGTAAAGTAGAAGCAATAATTCAGGTACAAGTTCATAGTGCTAACTTAGCTCACCTTTCTACCAGGGACAAATTCAACAGTTGGTCCACCGGTGATCTCCACGGCAACGACCCCAGCGAGCTGGCAACATAGTCAAATTAGTGATGAGTACACCTCTTATATCATTATTAACATCTTAAAGTTAAACTCTGGAGTCTGGAATGAGCCACCTTAAAATGTTTACATCAACTTTATAGTTGGTTCAGCTACAGGGTTATTAGTTTATGATGTGTAGTTCTAACTTTCCAACTAATTGAAAAAGTATTTGACGAGGCAGTGGACATCACAAGGAGTGAATTGCACAAATACCATCAATTTGAGTACTTTCGTGTTCCGTGTGTCTCATATATTTCTTTGATTATCATATCTCTTTGAACTTGTGTATTTTACGTCTAATAGTAGTTCAGACGTATCTTTTAGTCTTTTGTTACTTTTAGCAACAGTTTTGATTTGTCATCGTATTAATATCAGGATTCAGGAAGGTGCCAATTCTAGCCACCTCCTAAATATCTACCACAATCAGTTTCCATGTTCAAAGCTCAGATCAACATGAAAAATGATTATAAGAGTGAGGTGGTTTGCGCTCATACCAACAAAGAAAACCACACTCAAAATCTCTTTCTTGGTTTAACATAATGATGTAAAAGACGACTAACATTTAGAACAAGCTAGCATCAACAACTATATAAGAAAACCAAGTGCAAAAGCAATCTATAGATTTAATATAGAGGGGTTGCCATCAAGGCATAAAGTCATAAGATGCCATTCAGAAACCAACCCTAAACCCCAAAATACCATCGTAGCGAGCCTCTAGGTGTCGTCACTAAGGGGGGTTATTGGTTCAGAATTTCTTATTAGATCTTCAAAGTTTTTATTGTATGAAAATTGGTCAAGAACTTCGAAATGAAGCGTTATTTTTTTTATGACAATTTTACAACTTTTAACACAAAATTTTGTCTCGGATGCATTCAGCACGTTCAATCATAAGCTCAGTTGGATCACTACGAGAAACCATAGTAGTCGAAAAGACGGTAAAACTCTTGAATCCATTAATACTGTACCTCATGCTCATAATAATCCCCATAAGTTGCCCCTTTACAATGATTATTTCATCAAATTAAAGAACACCCAAACATGAATAGGTCAAAGCCTTTAGACTAGAATCACCTGGTAAAGATCTGCATAAGTAATCCTTGGATGATTCTTCTTCACTTCCTCTGAGCCAGAAAAAAAAAAAAAAGAGAATTCAATTTTTATATCTATGGATTAGTATGTAAAGTTACTGAGGAAAAGACCGAGATGAAGAAGATTAAACATGTAGACAGAAATAGTAAAACATAAGAAAAGAACTGACCACAGAATGCTAGGGCAATCTTTAAACCACTATTGGCAGAATGTTGCAATTCCTCGTCGTTCCTGATGGAGCCATTAGCACCACCAGTCTTTGTCTTAACATCGTAAGTACCGGCGTCATGCCACCTGAATTTAAAAAAAAAAAGACATCAGAGAAAGTACGCTTATAGAGAGAGAGAATCAATTTGGAAGAGAAAATCTGAAATCTAGAGAAAGGGGGATAGGGAGAGAGAGAATACGCGAGACGGAGCATGATAGGAGCACAGTTCTTGTTAGAAATGAGAGCACGAAGATCTCGACGAGCCTTTTCTACGTCCTTTAGGTAACCTGAATCAACCACCACCGCCATTTTCTTCTTCTTCTTCTCTGGTGTTTGAGAATTTGAGGTTTTGGGTGTGGAGGGTGAAGACTGAAATGATGAGAGGAGTGAAGAGAGAGAGAGAGATTGGGATTAAATTGGTTATAAGGCCACCCACCACCAACTGATCAATTGTTATCCCAAGGAGGAGGAAGAGGAGGAAGGGAAGTCCGAGTGGATATTGTTTTGTTTTTTCTGTTAACAAGTCATTGGGTTTCGGTTCCTCTCGGGATTTGGAAAACGGATGGGGATTCAATTATACAGCAGGAAACATTACCCCCCCTTCGTCATC
>BEHA01000981.1:340939-359852 GCA_002897215.1 Eschscholzia californica subsp. californica | reverse complement strand
TCATGAGGTAATTAGGTACACCATCGGAAGTGTGGGTACCCAAGACGAGTTTGTGAACGGCGAACAAAGGGTCGTTGGTGTAGGTAGTAGGAGGAGTAGGGAGCCATTGAACAGTGAGAGAAGGCCATTCGAGAGCATGGGATATTACTAGATCGTATAAGAAAGGTGTGTTCTTCTTCCACACTGCGTATTCCTCCGCCACCACCGCCTCCTCCCGTTCATCTCCCATCTTTTTTTGCTCTCTCTCTCTCTCTCTAGCTCCCGCCAAAATCAGAAATGATATTACTGCAGCAAAGGCATTGAGAGCATTTATCGACGGTCTTAATACTTGGGAAAATTCTATAGACACCCCAATTTGGCTATAGGCACACGATATCCGACGCCCCACTCGATAGCTAATTTGCTTCCTGATTAGACCACTGGCTATCGAAAAGAAATAATAACCAAAATTTGGAGGAAAATAGGAAATCATACCCAATATAATATATGAAAAAGAATTTCATTTTGTAAAAGTACAACTTTATCTCGATATCAAAGTGAAAATCAAAGGATAAATAATATTTTGACTAATCCAGACCAACATTTTATAACAAGTCAGACCAATTATATATGTTGTCAACATTTTATAACAAGTTAGGACTTATCGATAGTTTGTAACAACACAATTATATATGTTGTCGACAATTTATAACATAGTTGTCAACAATAAAGGGTAAAATAGAGATTATGAGAAAAATAAGATTGTCTTGTTAATAACATAATTATATATGTACTTAAAAAAAACATAATTATATATGCAGTTAACACTTTAAAAAATGATTTTTTTTTTATTTGGGCCAAGTTTTTCATACATTCTTTCTATTAAAACATTGGACCGCGCCTTAAATATCACATATATCCCCTCTTTATTACTTTTGCATTTTAATTGGTCTATTTGTTGGCAAATGATCTTAGGGTGGGTTTGTTATGTAGAAAATTATTATTTTTTGAGCTTATAGCCCAAAAAACGGGACCTAATATGACATTTAGTCCACCCTAATCCCATTAAGGGGTTGAAAACCAAAATAATATTGTAAATGGATATCTAGTCCATTAGTAGACATCTAGAGAGAAAACACAAATCTCTAGATTTACCAATATAACTGATTTACCAACAAAATCCTTGAATATTTTTTTCCATTAGTATACATATATTAATTCATAATACCTAATATAACCTTCCTCATATATTATAACTGATTTGCCAACAAAATCCTTGAATATCTTTTTCCATTTTTATCTCCCACATTCTCTCTCCAATCACGTTTATATTCAAAGTAATGTTAGCTACATTATCTTCAGTAACGGAAACAATTTATTTTCTCTCACTAAAACCGATTCACTTAATAAATCTCCATTAAACTATGAAATCTTGTTTCATCTTCATTAGATTGTTGTGCAAACATTCATCCTTTATTAGGTTTGACACTGTGAAATTCATTATAATCACCATTGTTAAGATCTAATATCGTTTCTCATGTTAAATTATCAGATTGTGTTGCTCTATTATGGATCATATCAGATTTATGATCCAATTCTATAAGATCTGTTTTCTAATTCATTAACTTCTAATGTATGATGTTATTTTCTCTCTCTAAAATTTTCATAACTATTTTAGATCTTGATGTTTATTCCTTATTCAATGATTCCTTCAAATTTGATAATTTATGTTTGCATTCAATGATAATATCATATTTCTTTATATTTATGTTTAATCTTTTGTTGTTTATGGTACTTCTTCAGATAAGATTTATCCATCCGTACAACTTTGGAACCTAGTGATTATCCATACGGTTTCTCATAACAGAATATACAATATAGGTAATGTACGATATATTCCCATACTTTACAGTACATCACGCAAAATTTCCAGTAAGTTGTTATTATTACTGAATGATATATATGTGTATTTATCATACAAACTATATGTACTTTATCAATGATATCAAAAACATTTTACCAAAAGTTCATACAGTATGAAAAATTTATCCAACATTTCTCGTCATTTTTTTTCCAGAACAGTTACCAAAAGTGCACATAAAGTATGTATTATTTATTTACCATTACGCGTACTTTTCACACAAAACAGTAGCCTTGTTAAGCTTACCAAACTACTCAAAACCTTCAAATATTGTCAAAATTTGACAAACATTATACATAATTTACGTAATTGTACATGTAGTTTATAATACAATATATGATTTTTTTTTAATGTATGTGTATTTATGTGTGTAGATTTGATGGCTCGAATAAAATATTTATTGAAGTTGGTCAGTTGTTTCCTGGTGGAGCAAAAGTAATTGGATATGCTCTTCGACAATATAGTGTAACTGTCGTTTGTCCTCCTCAAGACTACAAATGGAGAGTACATGGATGAGCACCATTTTTGAACCAGAGAAGATTTTGTACGTTTTTTTGTAACAGAATGTAAACGATGTGTAATGTAAAAGAAATTATGTGTAATTTATTGAACAACACTCACATACATTTGGTAAATTACGTCGTATACATGACAAATGTTGGTTTCCTCGTCTTAAATAACATATAATTTACGTATTTGTTTCATAATTTGTATTCGATGTGTATTTATATATGAGTAAAAACGAAAACAAATGTTGCTTTAATGTTCCCAGAAGATTATACTATTTTCAAATCTGAAAGTTAAGTGAGAGAAAGTGATATATATATTTTGTATATTAACCCCCAAATCACGCTAAATTGATCCCAGAAAATTTACTCTTTCCAAATCTGAAAGTTAAGTGAGAGAAAATTGATTTGAATCGAAAATTTTTTTGACTTTCTAATATAATTAAGAAAACCGATTTTTTAGAGTAATGGGAGTTCACATTTCGGCATGTGGGGGCACGTAACCCACAAAGCCTATGTTGCCTCACCATGACTACGGAGAATATAGACTAAAGAAGCATCTTTGCTTTTAACCCAAAAGTTTACTAAATTGTATTTTGCCTCATAATCTGCTTATGCACCTCTTGTCCCCCACAAATTGTGACCACTTCAACAATTGCCAATTTCTTTTCTCGTGCTTGTTTCCTCTCTCTCAGTTTTGACGAAAGGGCATAGGTTTTCAAATTTTCTTGGTCGTCGACCACAAAACCATCTCCTTGGAGTCTGGTTTCAGTGAAGGAAACACCTCCCTTCGCAGAAAAAGATAGACAAAATGAGCAAAAGAGAGAGAGTGAGAAAGCGAGCATATAAGAGAGAGATAGCAAGCGAGAGGGAGAGAATGGCATGAGATGAAGAGATAAAAGAGAACTACAAGAGCGAGAAATAGAGAATGGCAAAAGAGAAAACGAAGAAAAAGAACGAGAGAGGAAAATGAAGATTAAGGAGCAAAAGGCAAAGAAATCAATTTTCAGATTGAAAATTGAAGTCACCCCTAGGTCAAATATAATTGACTAAAGTCTTTATTCTTTGAGACGTTTGGAGATGTCCCAAAGCCGCAGCTTTGGGGGCAAAATAATTTATCATCATGAAATCATTAGTTTAAAACTCAAAGATTGCAAATATGAAATTTAAATCATAACACCAAGTGGCTCGACCACTAGCAGATAACAAAATAGAATCATAGAAAAACAAGATGTTCAAGTTCAAAGCCATGTCGATAGAGAGAGAGAACTGACAAATGGTAACCCACAAAATGGAGAAGATAATCAAATGTGAGTTGTTTCATCTGCAAAATAATCTACAATACTGGCTCCAGATAGAAAGTAGAGAGCTAATATTATTACCTTCCACGATTGAAGACACTGGACAATGTAAATACCATTAAAACTTTACAATGAACCACAACCACTTCATAACTGATATATATATATATAGAAACCCAGCAAGCAACAAACTACTACTAGAACTTTTTATACCACTGCAGAATTAAACAAAATACTACTACTAGAACCATAGCAAACAACAAAACTGCATTTTTACCACTCTGATAGAGAGAGAGAGGAGTAAGTCAACTATATACATATAAAACAATAGCATAATAAGCAAATAATTAAAATGAGTACTTAGCGAAGCTTATTTTGAGCGACAGCCTGGCATAACTCATCTTCACCGAACAAAGCCCGATTAGAAGCAAAAGACTTGCATACGGACTTGGGTAAGCTAGGTGGAACAATGCATCTTGGAGGAAATGCTGATTCTTGGAAGAGGGCTGCAGTGATTTGTCGGACCTCGTAATCCTTTTTGTAACGAGAAGGAGGCCGAGGCCCGTGTCTAGGGGCTTTTGGTGTGTGGGGGCTTGAAAGGAATATACCCTTTCCTTCTCCCTTCCTACAAATGAAACCAACAAACAGAAGCTCGTAACTAATAACATAATGTTGATTAAGCAAAACAAAAAAAAATGTTGATTAAGCAATTAAAAATATGAAGAGTCATAAATCCATGATTACCTAACAAAAGGCCAATGTTCATTTGGAAGAGGTGTTTTTGTTCTTAGCATCTCCTGTCGAACACGATCTGGGGTTGTATAATTAAAATGGAACTGCCTCGCCATTATGACCTAATAAACATTATTAAAGAATCAACACCTATTTCTTCAACCTCAGAAGAAAATGAAATTCAATAAAAATAAATGTGGGTAAGGGAAGAGACATACCGCCTTTCTGATCTTCTGAGAAACATGAAAAACAGGTCTGAGTTGGTCATGATGCAAGTGGCAAAGCAGTTTAACCTCCAAATACATAAAAACAAGAATAGTTAATAACCATCAAAACCCAAAATCTCTAACCAAAATAAACAATATCCTGTAATGAGGATTTAGCCAAATAGACCTAAAAGATGTGAATCAACTACTAACATGAAATACAAGATTTTTTCTAGAATCATATCAGTAAGAAAGAAACAGAGAAAACTTTATACCAGTAAGTCCATTGGAAGAGATTCAAGCCTTGATTCTGATTCATAATCTCCCGCCCGAGGTGTCTTGGGTGTTCTTGGTAATTTGTTCTGTTTCAGAATCATATCCACTGGTCCGGCTATTGGACTAAAATTAATCCGCTCGGGGGACAACATCGGAGGAGTTTGAATGACGACATCAGTCTGAAGAGCTGAATCTCTTCTGTTCTTCTTAGTCGAAGAATCCAACACAACAATCCTTTTCTTGCCCAAATCAGTACAAGATTTGGTAGAACTGGCTCTGCTATAACGTAGTTGAGCTAAAGCTCCTGGCTTTACATAATCTTTCTTTGCATCTACCGCCCCCCTTAATCGTCTCTTTTGTCTAGATGATGAAACCTTATCTTTTGGTAATGCTTTTCCCATTCTGATTTTAGGGCATACAATTTTTTTCAACTTCTACAAACAAAAATTAGGGATTTTAAATCTCAAATTTGCAATGACATTAATTTAGACTAAATAGAAAGCAAAACCCTAAAAACAAAAGGTATTCATTATGAGATTATAATTAGGCATAATAGATTATAGTAGAAATCATCAAATATAGACATGATAATAGATCGGATCCACACAGAGCCTCCAATCAAACGAACAGTTCAAAATAAAACCCTAATAGAGAGAGAATGACAGACTCCATTAACATATCAAACAAGATCCAGAAAGTAAATAGCAATGAGAAATATTTCACCTTTCCAAGTGAACGAGATGATTCACTTGTGTTGATTAGATCTGATCCAAGATGCGATCAGAAATCAAAACGAACCCGAATCCAAATCCAAAACCAACTTCGGAATTATCGCCTTGTAAGTGTAGAGAGAGAGAAAGAGAGGGAGAGAAATGGGGCCTGAGAGTCTGGGTCTAGGGTTTTGTTTTGTTTTTGAAAAAATTTCATGATTTTGCCCGCCAAAATTTCGCAACATTTTCGAAGGAGGACAAAAAACCCTAAAAAGAATCCAAAGATATAAAAATAGTAGTTAAATGAAATATACACGCGGCAGAATTCTATTGGTGATGAGATAAGTGGGGTTCCTCCCCACTAGTAGTGGCGGTCTAATCGGATTGCCAGACGGGCCAGAGACCTGTTGGTGATTTAACATTTTTTTTCCTATTTGGAATCCAATGTTTTAAGATTAGGTTCCGCTATAACGGAGTTATCTCCTTCAAGATATACCGTTTTTTCCGTTACGTTACGAAATAAATTCAATCGACACAGAGAAGGTGCCAGTTTGGAAAGTTATCAAGCTCAAAATTCCAACCTCTGTCTCCAAACATGCACTTGGATTTTCCTTTTTTAGATCAAGGGTTATCGTGTTTATCTTCTTTAATAATTACTCCGTAAAATTTTGATTTACGAAAATAGCGGAGTGATAGTGACGAGGTTGCTATATTTCACCGAATCTGAAGTAGCCAACCAAATTTCGCATGTTGTTGTTCTTTTGATTTGATTGGCACAAAATCATGGCTTTCTTTGGAATGGATAAGCGAAGTAAGGGCTCTGTCCTGACACAAAATCAAAGTGAATGTGCACCTCAAATTTTGTTGAAGTTTCACAATTTTTCATGCACCTTACTAGTTTCGTAGTTTAGAAGCCCATTGAAATCGTTGAAGTACTTTTTTGTAACTAAAAGTAATCGATTTGTTGAGCTTGAAATTTGCCGAAAGAGAAAATCGGATTACAGGCAAGCTAACCACCAATTTAATATTGATTTTCGGAAGAACAATCTCAAATCACATAAATGCTGCCACAACAATGTCCACTCAAAAGAATAGACCGTGTCCAGAAGAATAAAACAAGAGATAAGAACCTTCCCCAAAAAATACACAAGAGATAAGAAGATATGGTATTTGATCACCAACTTCAGTCCAACAGACTCATTAATTATTCACAACCTCCACTAATAATTATTCACAACCTCCACTAATTGTCAGTTAGACGAGGGCAATCTCTCAATCATTGTGATGTATGTTGATTTTGTATTTACACGATGTAATCAAAGCCACGTAAGATGGTTAGAGTTTATTTCAAACAATTCTCCTGTCATGTCTCTCTACACAATCCTCAGTTGGCAGCAGCAACCAAGGAAAAAAGAGGATGTTGTAGTAAGAAACTCAAAGAAGTGAACAGAATCAGATCCTACTAATTTTTCCACAAAAAGAGAAAGAAAGATATCCCAATTTATATGATACAACAATATCCTTGTTTTTAACTACCAAATCAAACCTCCAATTCAGTAACTTTCTCCACCACATGCAATAAAATAGGGTTTGAATCTTGTTTGTCTTGACAGTGGAAAAAGCAGGTTCGAATCTTGCCGTTTCAAGAAAAGAAAAGTAAGCATGAAATATAAGTTGTCACTTCCTTTTCTTGCTACTTCCAGAAAGATTCTGATCAAGAACTTCACCATCATCTTCAGAAGAGCCTTCTTCCACAGCTTCATCTGGTACATCTGTCGGAATGTTGTGTTTCGTGATGAAGTCCTTCAGGATCATCATGCTCTCACTTTTCATCGAAACTAGCTGCTCAGAGAGCAAATCACTTGCGCTCCCGTTCACATAATACTTCTCTGATCCTAGGCAGAATGTGGCTTTAACCTTGGATGATGTAGGAAACGTGCCTTCACCATTCTGATCTCCCATATGGTTTGGCTAAGGAACTACAGAAAACAAACAAAAGAAAAAAATGAAGGCACTTAAGACCTCAAACATCAAAATCTGCATTTTGCAAACATAACTCATTTAAGCTTCGGTAGTTCCAGTTCAGGTACCTGGCTCAACCCAGTATAATAAGAGTTTACATTTTCTTAGAAACTTGGAAATTGTAGTCTCTTACCTTGTATCATCTTTGTTATTTTATACATACGCAAACTGCACACATATACTATTTAAAAGTTACAGGCTTAGTTCGGTATTGCTATGAGATTGTTTAATGCACAAGTAACTCTCCTATTCAAAAATTAGAGAGCACCCTTGAGATACTCCTTATAATCTGTGATGGGAAGAAGTTACCTTCCTAACCAAACAACTTTCAAATAAGAAAAAACGATAAAGTAAGGATTTCCTATACAAAGAACAATTCCAAAACATCCAAACCCATCATAAAATAACCCAGTGACCAAACTGGCCAAAAGTCAACAATTACATGATTGCTTGGATATTGGGTCAATAGGAAAGGGAAGACTATTTTTCTTTAGATATGTTATTGAGAGATAATTCATTGAGCTCGAGCTCGTGGTTGTTGATCTCGAGAAGATTAACGTCAAAATGTTCCAGCTTGCATTCTCCTTCATGTAAGGGGCAATTTAAATCAATGGGAAATAAGCCATTTAAACCCATCTATTGACAAAACTGCCATACACCTTAGCCATTAATTTTTCGTACATGGTCTCTTTAAATAAAATTTCATTAAGGCAATTACTTTTGGGATGGCGGAAATTGTTGTAGGGACGAAAGGCTTTTAGAAAAAATAGGTCAATTTAATTTGATGTAGTTATGTTAGTGGGAAACCTATTTTAAGAATCTAAAGATACAAAATTATTTCATTTTGGTCCCTCTGTCTTTCATCTCAATCTTCTTCATCATTACTACCACAATCACAACCCGTCACAACTATAAACTTCAAACGTTGACCACAATCACCGACCAGCACCATCTGCTTCATGTTCGTCTTCCTCAATCCTTTACTTATTCTCATTTTCTTATCTCCCGTACCTAAAAAAAACTCCCGGCCGGCAACAATCATCTTTCATGGGGATCTTTTCCATTGCTGAGAAGATCCCTGACATAGGAGAAGACCCTGAAACCCTTCATCCCACACAAAGGATTGTGTTGACGAAGAGTTTTAGGGCCTTACCATTTCGTCAAGGTTCTTCCCGTTGAGAGAGTGGTGGTAGGGGGCGACCGTGATAGTGTAGATGAAGATTGAGATGAAGAGGGGTGTTTCTGCAAGAAAAAATAGAGAATTTGAAAATAAATGACTGTTGGAAATATATGGTAGATCAATGGAATTGACGAACATATAATAACTTTCTTCGTTGTGTCGTGGTATGGAGGTCACGCCTTGAAAGTGATTTCGGAGTAACCATGGTGCAAATTACTGTTTACATTCACTCCCCAAGGATTGACCACAGCTTACTGCCTCCGTCTGCACTGACGGAGATAGTAATAGAGATTGTAGAAATCGAAGCTTAAGCAGACAGAGAGAGGAAGATAGCCGAAGTTGCGTTGTGTGTTTTTCTCTCTTGATTTTGGCCAGTATCTATAGCCTTCGAGAAAAACCTAACCGACTAGGGAAACGTGGTAAAGAAGTAAGGGGAGTTGGAGATAAACTCATAAACTAATTCGATTAACACTACGAAATCAGTTAGAGATAAACTCAAACACTGATTAGGTTAATTCCACCGACTTAGTCACAATCCGAGTTTGAGTCAAAGCGAAACTGCTCTTCGTGGCAAAAGAGTCTTTTCACTTTAAGCTCCCAAGCAGACAGGCTCACGAGCCACGACCCTAAGGCCCAAGTAGCCAAAGTGCCTCGCATGTGTGTGCGCGTGTGGGAGTCTTCTCTATTCCACCAAGTGCTTTACAATGAGTTGTCAAGCAACTTATTATAAAGCCTCTCTAGTTTCACTAGTTGGAAGATGTAAGATAGTTGTCTAGAGAAATAAAGCTTTGAATGTCATCTTCTCTCTAGAAGTGGACCCCACCCATGTGCTAGCTAGAAGACAAGATAGTCTTGACTAGTAATAAGTGGGTGAGGCTCACTCTCAATTAATTTCAAGATTCTAATGGACCCAACTAAGAAGTGAATTAAAATGGGCTACTTGGGCCGTTGGGCACTTGGGCCGCGACCCGTGATCCCGAATGCTCGGGTGCTCAGGAGCTTAAAGTGAAAAGACGCTTTTGCCACGAAGAGCAGCTTCGCTCGGGTGCTCGGGTGGTTGGGCCCATTTGGATTCACTTTTTGGTTGGACCCATTATCATCTTGAAATTAATTGAGAGCGAGTCTCACCTACTTACTACTAGTCAAGACTATCTTGTCTTCTAGCTAGCACATGGGTGGGGTCCACTTGTAGAGGAAAAGATGACATTCAAAGCTTTATTTCTCTAGACAATTACCCCACATCTTCCAACTAGTGAAACTAGAGATGCTTTATAATAAGTTGTTTGACAACTCATTGTAAAACACTTACTAGAGTAGAGAAGGCTCCCACACGCGCTCACACACATGCGAAGCAATTGGGCTTTTGGTTATTTGGGCTATTTGGGCCTTTGGGCACTTTGGCTATTTGGGTTACTTGGGCCTCCAACATAACTAGGCTACCCTCTAACATAACTAGGTCAAATTCGACTGACCATTTGTTTTTCTAAAAGTCTTTTGTTCTGCAACAATTTCATTTATCCCAAAAATAATAGCTTTGTAAACTTTTTAATTTAAGTGTAGAAAATACTAGCAGCTAAGGTGTATGGCAATTTTGTAAATAAATGTGTTTCTGACTTATTTTCTATTGATTTGAATTTCCTCTTGCATCAAGCAAGTTGAAACGTTTTGGACGTGGCTTGATCTTCCTTTAAACAACGACCACGAGCTCATACCGTATGGTGTAAGCTCGAGCTCATACCGTATCGTATAAGCTCGAGCTCATACCGTATCGTATAGGCTCGAGCTAAATACATAAGCGCCCTTTTCTTTCCATAACTTGTGCACTTCTTATTCAATCAATTCAGTTTTCTACTCTAGTTGATTTTTTTTTGCTTCGTTACTCATTCTTTATAGAGTAACCTTGTCGAGATACTCTTTTCCCCGACTGTTTTATTGTACTGTTTATAGAATTACAACTCTAATCAACGAACAATAAAGCAAGACAAAAAGCTTCAAATATCAATCCCATGCATTTTTTTGTTTAATTAAGCTCATCTTCTTCTTCCTTCTACCATTTACTATCTAATATGCCCAACAAATCAACAATCATGATAGAAGAACATTGCTGAAACTTGAAAGAAAGTTCAAGAATACCTAGTTGAGGATTTATTAGGCCATCTAGTTATGTAAGTGTGCCACTATTCAAGAATTAAATCAGTTCGATAAATTACAATGGTGTGTGCTAGTGGAGTTGGTCAAGTTGAGATTTGCGAGTTTGCGACAAGTACTAGGATGTTAATCAAGAGTAGCCAGAGACTTTAGTAACATAGCTTTATTACAAGCTAACAATAAAGCACAAGGTTTATTATCATTAACTAATCTTTTTATCCAATATGTTCTCACTCTACTAAAAACCGCGAGATTTGTACAATGCACTGCAGTCACCACCCACATGAGATTCGGAAGCGAGACAGCCCTTATAGCATCTAAGAACCTCAGAGACATTCTTCTCAGCTTCAAAGCAGCATTGAAATTAGAAAAGTAAAGTTTGGGTCTTGGGTGGGCAGAGAAGCTAATTTATTTATCTGTGTCTTCACAAATACTACCCAAAGAACATCTAGGGCATTTTTTTTAATAAGCTAATAATTAAATGAAAAAGTTATATTCAAACTGATTCAAGACTGTTTTCTGATGCCTATACTTATGTTTGATATTGAGATGTAATTCAAGGCACAAAGATAACAAATACATAACTTTAAAGAAAAGGAAAGGAAGAGAGATATTGTACTTGTCTAAACAATTAATCTAATAAACCCAAACTAAGCCAACCCAAAGAAGACCAAAAAGGAGAAATCATATTGTTTAGAGAGAGAGAGAGAGAACTTACAAGAGCAGGAAGGTATGCTTTGATTTGGGAAAAGGATGCAGACAAGGGCTGATGGATAACTAGCTGCCTTCTTCAAATGAAGCAGCGAAAAAAGGGTTTTAGACTTTGGAGAGTTCTATTGGCGCCCACTTTCTGCTATACGCGCTCCATACCCGCTTCTGTATGGGCGCTGATGCCCCATACCCGCTTCTGTATGGGCACTGATAGCAATAATGTGGGCGCTGCTTGTGTATAAGAGAGAATTTTCTTTTAGATCCTCTATTTAGTTGAATTCTCATTTGTCTCTCATCTTTTGACCACTTCGTTCATTTGGTCCTTAGAAGTATGTCAAAAACTCAATTAATCGAGGAAGAGAGAGAAGTGCCGTGGTGGGTGATTGAGAGAAGAAGGAGAAATCGAAAGGAAATACAAATGGAGAAAGTGATAAGGAAAGTAGTCATAGAAAGTGATCGGAGATTAACCAAAACCCTGTCGGAGATTCTAGTTTGTCCACTTTCTAAAAAACCCTTAAATTTAATGACGACGAAGAAACAAGGAGAAGAAGAATCTGATTCTCATTCTCTTGTCAGTGAAGCTCTTGGCGTTTCATATCCTGTTAGTATTATTATTATTATCTACTTAAATTCACAATAGATGAATCATCAAGACCAATTTTTAGAATCTCTTGATTTAAAAAATTTAGGGTTTCTTTTTTTTCAGATTGTTGATGGGATCCCTTGCTTAGTACCAAATGATGGTAAGCTACTAAACGACATTCATGAAGAATCTTCAGAAATTTCAGACTCATCATCATCCATCCGTTCTTGAACAAGAACACCAATTACTAATTAAGAGAGATAGAGAGAGAGAGAGAGGGGAAGAGTGAGGGATTCAGTTAAGGGGTTTACTTCATTGTGTTATTTTTCTTCATTTCCAAATAAACTAGCTAGCATAGATATCTCTATTAGATGGAGTCTTGTTGTCCATTCCAATGAATCTGTAATGTTGTTTGTGAAATCTATCATATTTTGTTTCGAAACTTTGTACCTAAAAGTTAAAACATCTTATTCCCTATTGAGTTTCTTCTAAGATTACCTGAGCATTAGTTCGTGGGGCAATTTGGTTGAGCAAGCTGTCATCTTTATCTGTCTATATACTCAAATGATCTCGTAATACGAAACTGTCGTCGACCTAACCATTAGAAGGTGTAATGCAACACCAACCTCTACGGTCGCGAAACCCATTTCGGCTGGGCGATGACATATCTATCTCTTCAATGCAGAGAGCAGCATTTGATCCTGATGTTTCAAGAAAAACAATATACTGTCTATGATCATAAAATCAAGTATTGAGGCTACCATGTTTTTGTTCAAATTATGGTAAATGCTTTGCTCATTTGTTTGCCCATCTCGTTCTGTTTTAAGATTAGTTGAGACATGAGAGAATATTTCATTTATATTTGCCCCACACAGATTAATTTTCGGTAGAAAGTTGTTGAGAAGTTTATACGTAACTCATTCTACACTTTAGTTGTGCACCTACTTCATCTCATTAAACATGATCATCGTCCACTTCACACCATTTTTGATGCTCAACCTAACTTCAGTTTCACATTCAGTTTCTCTAACTTCCCTTTGTCTTATTAAATACTGTGTTTTCTTTCTTAAATTCTCATGACAACATAAAAAAGGAATATTATTAGTTCATTACTAGTGTAACTATGAGATGGCGGGGATTAAATCTTCCTTCATTGATGGAGAAGCTGAGACCTCATGTGGGTTTTACAAGCTGGGATTACTGCGTTATCTGGAAATTGAAGGAAGATGAACCAAGGTTATTACTTTTTCCTCATTAAGATTATTTTTAAGAATAAAACACGTTAAATATGGTGGTTAATTTTGTTTTCAGGTATTTAGAGTGGGTGGGTTGTTGTTGTGGTGGAGCTACCCAAGTGGGAGATGAAGACCTACTGGTGGGTTTTCCAGGAGATGACCGAAATGGATTACAAATACCTTGCAGAGATGAGATGTTTCAGCATCTCTCAACTAAACATTGCCTTCTTCTCTCCCAGATGCCTTTCTCCATGTCCTTGGACTCTGGGTATGTAACAGTCTTTACTTTCGAGTTTTTTTGATAGGCAAGATATTACTGAAAGGGTTTTAAAAGACAAACTTAGAAAAGAATGCAAGGGTGAAGAAACCCAACTTGGGTGAGTGGTATCTTCAATCTTGTGTTGCTTACCATTGAGGAGAGTGGGTTCAATTCTTGGTGTTGAGATTCTTAGTTCTCGTTAAAACTCAATCTGAGTTTTGTGAAGAAAAAAATAGAAGAGCGTGAATGAGACCCCTTGAAAGATTAAAATTCGATCTTCTCACAAAAAGAAGTCGTTCTAGTTAAGCATGACCATTTGATAAGTAAAACTCACTAACTCCTTATCTAGTGGGCCTAACACAAGTATATTATATTTGGTTTTTAAGATGATTGATTCTCTTGGCTCTACTCGGCCTTCGAAAATCCCTCTGTTCTAAAAAAAATCCTTCTATACCTCTGTTTCCATAAAACTCGGTTCCATAGGGACGAATCTGCGAAGGACACTTCCAGGCGAGCTGCGAGAAAGTTCTTTGCGTCAACCTATTAGTGTCTGAGCGTACCTCTCTACCCAAATCATTTCAATCTCATTTTAGTAATGTCTAATTGTACACTACTGAAACCAGGTTACATGCAGAGAGCTTCATGTCAAACCAACCCAGATGGATTTTTGATAATTCCTCCGTAAGTAAATTCCGGTCTTATATCCATCTCTCTCATACTTGTTCTCCGTCGTGTGTATTAGTTAATAGTTCGATTTTCAGGATGAAACGATTGGGACTAGGGTTTTGATTCCAATTGCAGCAACAGGAGTGCTAATTGAGTTTTTCGTCGCCAAACACGTAATAATATCATACAACTCTCTCTCTCTCTCTCATAGTTATGAAATATAATTTTCTTATTAACTTAATATATTCTAGTTCTGTTGACTCCCCAATAACTTCTCATCCACACTGTCTGTATGATCTTACTAATATATACTGAATATTTTTCTAACCAGAAGGAACCAATGATCTTTTCGTGCCGAAAAAAATTAGCAAATACTACATGTACTAATATGTGATTGTAATTCTAGGTTTCTGAAGACCCAGCAATTGTAGAGTTTGTTATGGCTCAGTGCAGCAACCTGATCTCGTCTGGACAAGAAGCCCAGCCTGGACAAGTGAACCAAGATCTCCGGACTCTTGATCATGGAGGAGGGTTCCAAGCTGTGGAGGACAACAATATTGATGCATCATTAACCCACACTAATCATGATCATCAACAACCACCATTGAACCTAGATCAACAACACAGCTACAATAATCATACTAGTAATTCATCCGACGTCATTCATCATCATAATTTTCAAAAGACTTGGCAGGTAACGGATTCCACAATCGGGGCAGAAGTTAATTTTAATTTGCCTTGGGATCTATCTTTCGACAAATTTCGCCTTAGTAGTACCACTGCTTCTTCACCCATGAATTTGTTTGGTACTATTGGTGGTGGATCACCAGAGGCACTTCTGGAACCACCAGAACAATCTCACCAGCATGACCAAATTGCGGGTCACAATGAGGAATATGAACTTATTTCACAGCACCAGCAACTCATGCGCGAACGTGATTCTTTCATGACAACCACTAACCAGTTGCAGGATGCAAGCACAGTAATAGGGCAAGACATGATCAGGGACAGGGGAATTTCTGGAGGAAACAACTATTATAAACAGACTGGGGGGACGGAGACGGCTGGTGGGGGAGGGGGAGCAGACCCAGTTTCAGTCTCAGTCTCCGGGTGTAGTACAGATCAGATGGTTGAAGATGACGACGATATTGATAATCATGAGAAAGTAGGATTAGGGTCTGGGAGATCAAGATCATCATCAACTGGAAGGACTCACCAGTCGAAAAATCTTGATGCCGAGAGGAAGAGAAGGAAGAAGCTCAGTGGAAGACTTTATACTCTCAGAGCTCTGGTTCCCAATATTAGTAATGTAACTTATCTTCTACATCTCTTTTTTCTTAACAACAAATTGAACTCTGCTATTGTCATGCGTGATTAATTGATTTATAATATTTATAGATGCACAGAGCAGCCATTCTTGGAGATGCCATTGACTTTGTGAAGGAGTTGCAGAGGCAAGTGAAGGAACTCCAAGATGAGCTCGAAGATTCTCCAAATGCTGACAATGAGCAAGAACATCATAACGATCAAAGAAACAATAACAACAACAACAACAATAATACCATGTCTCTCCAATTTGATCATCAGATACCAAATCTTCATCAACATCATCATCAACTTATGGACGAAACCCTCATTAATCATCTTGGATCTACTAGTACTAGTAATGCCAAGATGAATGCCGTCCACCACTGCCACCACCCTCACTCATCCAAGCAAAGTAATCTTGATGATGTTTCTCATGTACTAACTGCCGATGATAAGTCACAACAAATGGAGGTAATTCATAACCTAATTAGAAATTGATTCTTAATATAACACTTTAAAAGTATTCCACTTTGAGTTATCAAAACCCATTCGTGCCCTGACTGGTATTAGAAGGTGTGTTTTATTATGAAACGTGTAGAATATCAAGCGGATGAGTTTACATTTATAGAATGCCCTTAAGCTTTCATTGTTATTGTGTTTGTAATTTGTTTACATAGCTAATGGTATTTTTTTGTAGGTGCAAGTGGAAGTGAGCCAAATAGATAGAAACGAGTTCTTCCTCAAGGTTTTCTGTGAGCACAAACCCGGGGTGTTTGTGAGATTGATGGAGGCCATGAATTCTCTAGGGCTAGAAGTAACCAACGCAAGCGTCACCACGTTCAGAGGTCTAGTTTTGAACGTCTTCAAAGTAGAGGTAATAGTACTAATACACTAAACGACAGTTCTATAACAAATTTTATTTTCGTGGTCTTGATTGTTTCTACACAAGTTTTAAAATTGTGAAAAATAATAATAACTAAAATTTGGCCACAACATAGAATTTTGTTATATTGTAATTTTGTCGTACCAATACATATATAGATGCTTATACCATAATAACTTAATAAGTTATTACATTTGTGTATAGATATGTGATTCTTCGTTCAAATGGTTTTTTTGTTATGGCAGAAGAGAGATAATGAAATGGTTGAAGCAGATGATGTCAGGGATTCCTTGCTAGAACTAACACGCGATCGAGTAGGAGGAGAATGATGAGAAGCAATAACCACCACTCCATGATGCATGATCACCATCACACAAAGAGAATGACCTTTCGGACGCGTCATGCTCATCATCATTATCATCTTCATCATCATCAAGCAGATGACCTAATCATCAATTCCCATGGCCACCACCACCAGTTCTTTCTCCTTTACTAGCATGAGATAATTAAACCTCAATTTGATGTCCAGACAGAGAACTCTAAATATGTTAAGAGTTTACTCTTTCTCTCAATTACATTCATGCATTTACAATGACAATGTGGCCATTTTATTTAGCTAAAGCTTGTAATCCTAACCGACCCACCCACTGCCTATTCAAAAGACAGGCCTCAAGTCCATTTTAAGTGTAAACCAACGTGACAATGAGCAAAGGGTCTGAGCGGTTTTTAACCGTAGTTTCAAATTATTTTGACGATCAATTCTTTGCGGTATGTGGTTTGAATTCGATAAAATTTCTTCTAGGTAATTCCTTTCGACTTGCTCTAAGACTCTAGTGGTTTAAATTTTTTAATTCTGTCTCAATTTGATAGTTATTTGATGGCGAAATTGCTATAATTTTCCCAAATTTTTTACTTTGGCTCGTATGGTTTCAAATTTTCACGAAACCAAACATTGGCTCGTCTGGTTTTCCAGACATCGTTGAAGATGTCAAATATTTTAACTTTAGGTCTTAAAATACTCTCACTTTGAACGAGTTAGATTTAACATGGAGTCTTTAAACTTGTAATAACATGGAGTCTTTAAACTTGTAATAAGAGTTGACTTCGAAATTCTACTTAAAATCCTCTAAAACTTTAAGGATTTTTGGAGTTTTATGTCAACACCTTGGAACAACTTGGGCTACAACTGTTCTCTTAGTTATAAACATGGAGTTATTGGGGTATTTGGATCCAGGTGTGATTTGTGAAGGATAGTCGCGTGTCAAATTGTAAATGTCTTAGAATCTACACGTGTCAATATTTGACCAGTCAAAGCGGCAATATAAACTTCTCCCTCAACAAAACCCGCCAACAACAATTTTTTTTACTCATTCTCACTCTCTCTCTCTCTCTAGAAAGTAGAGAAACCCTCACGCAGAGCAGAGGCAGAGCTAGAGAGAGAGAAAATAATCAAAAAATGAGCGGCGGCGGCTTTCTCAGGAACAGCAGTAAACGCTACCTTAACTTATTACTGGAAAGACGTTCGATTCTAGTAATCGAAAATGGAGTTTCAACAAAATCTCATTGCTATAATTTTATAAATCAGCAATTTAGACCTTATAATAGTAATAATAATCATCGTTCTCCTCTTATTATTTTCAAAAAGATTAAAGATTCAGGATTTTCTCACTCTAATACTTCACTCACTTCTTCTTTTTCATCATCATCGTCGGCTACTGTTAGTTCCAAGAATGGATTTATTGGGTGGTATTTAGGTCTGATTGAGTCTCGACCGATTCTTACCAAGAGCGTTACTTCTGCTCTTATTTATACTGCTGCCGATTTGTCTTCTCAGGTAAAACAATATTAAAATGAATAAACCCTAGATTATTTTTTCATTTACTATTTTGCTCTTCTGTCTGATATCACTAGTGGTAGATGCAATAGTAATACCTGTTCAACTTTTTTTTGTTGCAAAAGAAGTATAAAGTTGTACCTGTTTTCTTCTTCTTGGTGTATAAGGAAAAGATATGTGCCCTAATTGAGTGAAATACAATGGAGTAGAATAAAGAAATGTTATTCTATTATCACAAATATCAATTGTTAATTCCTGTCATTGTAGAGGAAGATAGGAATAGAAGGTTAATTTCTTAGTTTTTAATCATGTACTTGGTAAGTTACTTACCATCAAAAGTCAAATAGGAGAGATTTGGCGGGATTGGCCCGGTTGGGGGAGAGTATAGCAACTGATGAACATATAATTCCTAAGACACGAGATCTTTTTCGTCCTTGTAGAGTTTTCTTTATC